>JASDQU010501303.1:39117-53262 GCA_032191745.1 Picea mariana | reverse complement strand
CATCGATCCATCTTCATCATGTATCAATGACAACTCATTGATCCATCTTCATCTATGCATTCTCATCAAGGACAATACATATTATATTACATCAATCATCAATCAATCAATCCTTTGACATCAATCAATCACTTGACATTAATCAATGACATCAATCAATCAAACCATTGGCATCGATGACAACATGATCCAACAGTTGGAGTGCAAGTCCATGAATAAACCCCATGGAAACCAAGTTGAAGATCCCGGTCGACACTTCTTTAGAATTCATTGATGCTACGCTGTATAGACAGATCATTAGATCGCTGATGTATCTGACGAACACCAGACCAGATATCTATTTTGCTGTGAACACCTTGAGTTAGTTTCTGGTAGAACCTAGACATGTTCTCCTAGTTGCTGCAAAACATGTGATGAGGTACCTTAAGGGTACAGTAGATTGTGGCCTCAGTTATGATGGAGATCATGACTTCAGACTGAGTGGGTACACTAATTCAGATTGGGCTGGAAGTGTCTCTGGCAGGAAGAGCACTTCAGGATGTTGTTTCAGTCTGGGGCCAACCATGATCTCATGGCAGAGTAGGAAGTAATCAAGCATTGCTCTTAGCACATCGGAAGCAGAATACGTTGCTGCATGTTTTGCCAGTTGTGAATCCATATGGCTCCAGAAGTTGTTGACAGGTCTATTCGACCTAGATATGGAAGCAACCATGATCCTATGTGATAACCAGAGCGACATAAAGATGACAAAGAATCCTGTATTTCATGACAAGTCAAAACACATAGAGATCCGATATCACTACATCCGTGACATGGTGCAGAGAGGAGCCATAAAGCTCTAATATGTTAGCACAGATGAACAAGTTGCTGATGTGTTGACCAAGCCTCTATCTCGTGTAAAGTTTGAGCACTTTCGAGATAAGTTTGGTATAGTCCGAAAGGACCTCCCTCGAAAGGGGGAGTAGTGTTGCGTTGCCAACCTAGTGCTGTGATGCCAGCTTAATTGCTGTGATGATGTGCCGGCTTAATTGTTGTGATGATGTGCCGGCTTAATTGTTGTGATGATGTGCCGGCTTAATTGCTGTGATGATGTGCTAGCCTCGTGCTGTGATGGTGTGCCAGCCTCGTGCTGTGATGATGTGACCAACCTCGTGCTGTGATGATGATGTATTAGTTTTTATACTAATCCATGTTGATGCAGATGATGATACCATTCCATCTCTCTGTTGAGAATGATAATATTGATGATGAGAAAAACTTCCGATGATTTATAGATATGCCAGTCAATCTTCCAAGATGCTGTTGATAATGTTGTCCTCTCTCTCTCCTGATGCTGTTGTAGAATACCCTTCTTGTTAAGGGGGAGTGTTGAAATATTGTAACTGCAAAGAGTATTCTATTTATTGTTGATGTATTATTCATTAGATCAATCCCCTTTTGTGGATTGATCATGTTGGGTATTGTAAATGACCAAATCCCCTTTTACGGATTGGTCAAACCCTAATTGTAATAGGCAGAATGAGAATTCGGCCCCCATAATATATTAAAGTGGTTATAACCATCCAAAATGAGAAGTCGGCCCTGCCAGTGAAAAGACACCTCAGTTCACACCTGCCAGATTGTATAAATAAGAGATGCCAGTGCCTCATTTGTCATTCACTCACTTGTTCATTAGAGCGCAAGTTTGGAGCTGTAGTTGGAGAAGAAGGAAGAGAGAGAGAGGCACATCCTTGGGAAAAGACTTTTTGTATTGTTTGGTTTATTCTCTTGGCATTGTATTGGCTATCTATATTAAGGAAGTTTTTGCTGGGTTTTCTCCCCCATGAGGGTTTCCCAGGATAAATGATGTGTCTCTTGTGATTGTGTATTTCTCAGTGATCCTATCTATGCTATGGTTATCTAGTGAATTGAAAAGAAACCTAATAATAGCTTAAACCTTAACAATAATGCCAGCACTTAAGCAATTAAATTTGTTTAGGAACCTTTCTTTGTATGTTTATAAAAGACACCATGCCGCTGCAGATAAAATATCGATCAATGAACCCTTGCAAGAGATGTTAAACACATTATAGTAGGTCGTTCTTCAATCTTTATCACTGATTTGCTTAAATGTTTGTTGTAGGTTCTAAATGAGTCAAACGTTGCAATAAAATTGAAGTAACAGATCGGAAAATTAATCCTTGTCACCAGCTAATGAGCTGAGATAAAAAGGCCTTGTGTGCTTATGTGAGTGTTTAAAGTGTTCTTTTGGCAAGCAACATTTACAATATATAAGTTCAGATATGAAAACATAGGCCTCTGAACCAAAACATTGTTTCTCAAAAGTGTATTTCAAACATCCAAATGCAAATTGTCCCAGTTAGAGATCAAATCGTTGCCTTGTTTGTGACATTGGTTTGGTCATTTAATGTGCATAGATTATGAAAGCATTCAAAGGTTCTCATTTAGCACTTATACCATGTATTTCCAAGCATGACAAACTTAATGAAATCAATACTTAGGGTTAGATCCAAATATTGGCTAGTGGAAACAAACACCAATACCCTAAATCATGCCAACATTAAATATAAATCGTAACGACGAATTAGCATGTGATAGATCCAAGCATTAATGAGATATAACAATGAAAATAACCTTGGATCCAACAACCTAGATTAATGGATCACGCAATGAAACCCTAGGGTGCATGCAAAACAAAAAGATAAAAGAGGAAAATTTAATTTGAGATGGTTAGGAAATAAAAGAGAAAAATAAAATGCTACCATTAGGCATGGAGCCTAATCCATCCCTTAAGCAGATGCCCCCTTTTCTCCTTTGATGTTGAAGTCACCATCATCTCCTAGAGAATTCTTGGTGAGCATCAAGATAGGGTGCTTGGACTACACAAGTTTCCCAAGGAGGCTAAACTAATTATAGATTTAGCCTAGGTATTGCACATTATGAAAAATTAAAGCATAAGTCCAAGTAAGAAATTAAAACCCTATGATATTCAATCTCAATACCAAGACGTAGCTTTAGAAATTTCACTAAGAAATAAATCGAAGTTCATCATACCTTATTTGCATTGTTTACCTTGCAATAGCCATCTCCTCAATGAAATTTGCATGCCAAAACCCTTTTATTATTAACCTAGGACTAAGTACTCAAGGACATAGAGAAGAAAACACACCAATATTGAGCAAATAAACCTTTTCATTCCATTCCAACCATGCCAAATGAGAGAGACACCCTCCTTAAATAGGTAGAGGCCTCCTCAAAACCATGAGCTAAAATGAAACCATGTGTTCATACCACGCGTTAGAATAAAAACCATGAGACAATACCATGTCCCGAGTGAAAACCATGTGAGAAAACCACGTGAGAAAACCACTAGAAGTTACAAACTCCTAAAATCTAGGGCACCCTCCTCAAAGTGAGCAAAAATCCTTAAATAGGTAGAGGCTGTTAAAATATTGTGTAACTGTAAAGAATATTCTTATTCCCTTTTGCAGATTGGTCAAATCCTAAATGTAATATGCAAATTAAGAAGTCGACCCCCAGGCAAATTAGAGTGGTTCTAACTACCCAGAAAGAGAAGTCGGCCTTGCCAGTGAAGAGACACCTCCGTTCAGCGCTTGCCAGTTTGTATAAATAAAGGAAGCCATTGCCTCATTTGTTCACTCACTCAACTCACTCATCTAGTGCGCAAGTATTGAAGGAAGCTGCAGTTACCAGTTGCCGGAAGAAGGAAGAGAGAGAGGCGCATTGCTTGGGAGAGGATATTCTCTAGTGTCTGGTTTATTGTCTTGGCATTGGATTGGCTATGGTTCTTTGATTATTTTCTGGTCTAACATCATGGTAGTTTGTCTCTCATAGAGAGAGATTTATTCTGGTAATGTACTTGGTTATTGAATCTATATTAAAGAAGTTTTGTCGGGTTTTCTTTCCCTTGAGGGTTTCCCAGGATAAACACTTGTGTATCTTGTGATTGTGTTTCTCTCAGTGATCCTATCTATGCTATGGTTATCTAGTAAATTGAAAAGAAACCTAATAATAACTTAAACCTTAATAGAGGCCTCCTCAAAACCATGAGCTACAAAGAAACCATGTGCTCATACCATGTGTTAGAATAAAACCATGAGCCAACACCATGTCCTAAGTGAAAACCATGTGAGAAAACCATTAGAAGTTACAAACTCCTAAAAGCTAGGGCACCCTCCTCAAAGTGAGCAGTTGTGTTAGAGGAGATAGAGTCACTTCCAGTGTGGGAGACATAGGTACATGCAAATGATGGTGGATGGGAAACCTCCCTCACTAAGAGGGAGTGCTATTTATTGTAGCTTCGAGAGGTATTCTCACAAGAAGCCAATGTGTCAGGGATGTGGAAATCTTCGTTGGCACTAGATTAACCTTTCATTTTAGTGAAATTGGCCTAGAAATGAGGCTAGGGACTCATGGGAAAGTTGATGGGCTTTGTGGACTTGTGATGGGGTTCCACACCCACAAAAGGAGAATAAAATATTTTAATTAATTGTTGAGTTTAGGAAGGGCTCCTAAACTCACTCATTGGACTTGTATATAGACGAGAGAGGTCATTGTGACATTGCATCATAATGAAAGGATGGAGTTAGCATAAGTGAGTGAGTACTTGTGCTAGGAGGCTTGGTGATTTTAGCAAAGAGAAATTCTGCAATGGTGGAAAATCTGGCCTAAGAGCGAGGAAGCCACAAAGAGTGAATCGTATGAAGGTGTCGTACAAGTTTTTGTACTTGTATGCAGGTACTTGCAAGAAAGTGAATCACGTATGTATGTGGGTTGTAGTGGGAACAATCACATATGTACGTGGGTTGCAGTGAGATGAATCACGTACAAGGATTTTTGGGCAACAAGAAGTTCGTACATGCTGACATGAACAACAATACATGTGATGTTAGCAGGTCGTACATGTGGTCTGCAATAGATTTGTGGGAAGAAGACATTTCCAGGGATTTGTCGAGGTTTGGTTTTTTGATTTATACGGTGATTGGTGGACAAGGTTGTCCTCATATTTTGGTGGATTTGTATTTGTTGGGAGGGCTGTTTTTTCCCTCAGAATTTCTAAAATTAACAAGGTTACAAAACATAAATTTGTGTCTCATATACGTGTTTATGATACATCTTTGATCTTGTTGTTTTCATTGTATATATTTTCAGTGTAAAATTGTTTGGTGATAACAACTAGAGTTTATTGTTAGCTCACTAGGAAGCAATTTCAGATCTGAAAATTAGTCACAGAGTTGCATGTGAAAATTGACATTTCCTTTGGAGCTTGAGCTTAAAAAAAATAGAGGAATAGAAGCTAGCATAAGCTATTGATTTAGGGCTTGGGGGCCCTCAGTTGTATAGGTTGAGAGGTTGGTTGGGAGGAGAGTCATCCTCCACACTTGGTTGCCGATTAGTTGTTGTCAGTGGGAGCACGTGGTTGGAGCTCATTATTTCCTTCATCATTGGATTGTAAGTTAGGTTTTCAATATTTACAAGTATGCCTAACCATTATTGTTTCTATTCTTCAATGAACCAACATTTCATGGTTGATTAATGTAGTATATTTTAACTTGGATCCAATTGGTAGTTGTTAAAGTTAATCATCTTATTTTTCTATGGAAATGTACATTGTGGTAATCATTAGAATTCTTCTTGAGCTTTACACTCTACATGTTACGCCCCCTCTTCCTTTATGTGTTGCCTCCCTTCAATTGTTTCTATGCTGACCTTTGCAATGAATGACCCTTAATAAAGGGAAATGATCAATTGGTTTTGAAAACCTTAGATCATTGGATCGAAGCCACCCATCTTTCCCTTCATGATCTATTGATCCACTGACTACTAGAACTGCCCATCTCTTCGTTTGTGATCTACATTCTCTCTCAATTGATTTCTCCCTCATCCAAGCCATCATTTCCTCTGCATTTCCACCTATGTTGTGTGTTGTCCCTTCTACCATCTAACCTCACGTAGTGGTCTCTCCCCATACCAATGATCACTACCTTCCCTGGTGTCTCATCACACTTCCCCTTGATTGTTTTGGTGTCTCATCACACTTCCCCTTGATTGTTTTGGATTTGTTGTGTGTTATAAATGGTTTGAATATATATATATATATTTAAGTGAACTGTTTTGGCTTATGTTTGATTTATTTTTTTGGGTGTGTTGTAATTTGCTTTTTATATAACAAGTTATTGACTAATAGTCATTATTACTTGAACAATAACTCTCTAAGAGAGAGAGAATTATTGTTTAAGTAATAATGACTATTAGTCAATAACTTGTTATATAAAAACAATGTATAATAATAAAAGAGTGGTTAATTAAGCAACAAGTTTAGTTGCTATGAGTGATTTGTTGTTGGATATGCCCTTTGCCACCACCTCGCTACCATTTCTATTTATTATTCCATTATTTCGATTGCAAGGCCATGAATAAGGTTTTATCAACCCTAAATATATCAAAACATGAGGGAGACTCTTGTTCCATAAAAAAGGGGGTCTTGTACATCAATTTGGTATTTAGCTAGTCATATCCTAAAATTAGATTATTATTGTTAGTTTTATTATTATAAAACTAAAAATTTAATATATACATAAAACTGCTTTACCACATAAAAATCACCTTTTGGAAAGCATTAAAGTAGGTGGTGGATTGTCCTTGTCTTATGGTATGATAATATATATATTTTGATTGAAATTGGTAAATATAATACTTTACATGTATATACAACTTCACTTCACTATAGTAAATAAAACATAGAAAGGAAATTAATAAAATTTTTGTAGTGGTAGAAAGAATTAACTAATAGAATTAATGTAATAACATGAATTTGTGTTAAACTAAGAATTTAAAAATAACTAGTATAAATGAGAAATTGGGAAATTAATGAGAATTAATAATAATTGGTCTAATTAAGCTTTGTTGTCTTGGGATCTCATGATTTTGTTTTAATGGGGAAGGCTACTTTGTTAAAAAATCTCTTAACCTTGATCCTTGCATGATATGATACTTGTATTTATGTTTTAATGTATGCTTATTAACCTTGATTTTTGCATGGATGATATTTGTATTTTGTTTTAATGTATGTTTGACATGCCTTTTCGATCCCTTCAAATTTTGGAAGCTCTTCCTATGATACTACTTCATTGATAGCAATATTAGGTTTTTCCACATTGATTGCATTGATGTTAGTACCCTTATCCACATTTTTGACTTTTTGTTATGCATTATTCTCACTCTTTAACTTCTTCATTTTCATCAGTAGAGTTTTATTATTATTTCTCAAATGAGAAATTTCATTGTCTTTGGATGATAGTTTTTTATTGATATTTTTAGTATTTTTTTGGTGTGTTTTTTACATTCTTATTTTGTTGTTGCATCTCTTTTATATATTGTTGAAAATTGCAAATTTATATATCTTGCTTCTCTAATTCCCTTCAAGTGTACATAATTTCTTGTTGTTTGATGATAAGGGTTTTGTTCAAATCTCTATTTTTCCTTTTTAAATCATCATAACCTTGTTGTTGTGTTAAGCCCTAAATAGTGACACATTACCCCTTAATTGGGGCATATTACATTAACATTTTTATTTTATTTATGTTGGCTTGGGTCCATTAGTTGTAATTATACCTCCTAGTCTCCTATATATACCAAGGAGACCTTTTCATTTGGAATTATCTTGTATTTGTGAATTCATATGATGTATAAGGAGGTTGCCCCCTCGAAGAGGCTTATTATCTGAATTTATCTCTTTTTCAAGGTATTGAGTACTTATTCTGATGTTTTTATACTATTTTGATATTTGGTTCTTAACATTTGGTATCAGAGCTAGACAATTCTTGGGACTGACTTCTTCAAAACAAGACTTCTTGGCATTTTCGCTACAACTTTTTTTCTGGAAGGTTTCAGGATCTATAATTTATATGGTGTAGAGGAGACATATAGAGCTAACTTGGGTCCAAATTTCAGATCTTTGTTCGTTATATTTTGGAGATACATTTTGTTCAAGTTAGAGTTTTTGACTAGTCCTGAAACTAGTCTGAAATAGGTCTTCTTGGAATTTTCGCTCCCAATTTTTTTCGGCTTGGTTTCAGGGTTTGAAATTTTTACAGTATGATGGAGGAATAGTGAAGTATCTTGTGTACAAATTTAAGCCCTTGATTTGTTGTACTTAGAAAGTTATTCTCTGAGGAAATTAGGGTTTTTGGATGGTTCAAAGTTCAGTCTAAAACAAGTGTTCTTGGGAAAATTATTGTATCTGAAACTACAGACCTCCAAATTGAGTGAGACCTATTCCATTGGTTAGGGTACAGACCAAAGTTTTACAGGTGCAAATTTAAGTTTTGAAGTGAAGATTGTGACACGTGGCAGTCCGTAAAAGTTCGCTCTCCTGAAAGGTAAAACAATCAACACATCTTGGGGAAGTTATCATAAAATTCTCTTGGAGAATCAAATCTTGGTATAACCTGGGGGGTTGGAAAGAAGACACATCAGGCTACCTCAGGCCAAAATTTTAGACTCAGAGAAATTGTATAGCTACAACAAAAGAAAGGTCGACTAGTAGGACAATGTGCAAATAAGGGTTTTAAAAGGTGCGTTTTTTTATTGTTGTTGGAAATTTGCATATCTTTTGACTAGAAGATCCAATTGGGCTGATTCAAAAAGTGGAATAAAGTGGGATAAAAGGAGTATCACATAAAATTGGGAGAATCTTAGGGATTTTTAAGTACAGACGTATTCCGACATCTCTAAACTTAGGAGCTATCGTTACTTGTCAACGCTACAACCCAGGGATAATGTGGTTCTTCTACGTACCTAGAGTATATCAGAAGGCCCCTTTCGAACGATTAAGCATTAGACAACACTACTATGGATTTGAGCTCCCACGTACTTGACGTATATTGGGAGACCCCCTAGAATCCTGAGACTAACCGAGTAAACCATTTGGCCATCCTGTTGCTATAATACACCGAAAACAACACTCAAGGAGATCACTCTCTAGTACCTGGGTAGTCGAATAATACGATTAAGGGCATGATCAAGCCTCCTTAGTTAGTGCCCTGAGATATTGGGTCGAGTACTATTGTTGGACCCCGCACATATATTAGAGAGCTATAGTACCTGACACTCCTTTGTCTGTGAGGAACTCTGCCTAAGTCAATTAGGAATTCCTACCTTGCAGTGATACTTGGCCAACATGCCACTAAAAAAAGTAACTTCTACACCAAATAAACCGTTAGACAGTCCTACTTGGACTCTTGATGAAGGTGAAGTAATGCACAAGGATATAAATGATTTGCAAAATAAGGCAATAACAAAAGATGAACTACAAAGGATGATGGATTCAACTGAAGCTAAGTTAAAAGCGATGATGGATACTAAGATGGATGGCTTAAAAGGAGAGATCATGGAAGGATTGAAAAAGTTGCTAATAGAGAGGCCATTTTTTTTTCCAGTAGAAAATTAGCTCAATTATATTAATGAAAATATAATTTTTTACTTCTTCTTGACCCCACAAATGTTCAGAGCAGTACATGTCCATAGACCATGCTCAACAACACTATCATATACATCCCCCGAAAGAACACAAACTACAATACACAGGCTGTAAAAGGAGACACAAAGCAGGGCTAAAAACCCCAACAAAACCCCGACGGGAGACACAAAACATGGCTAAAAAACCCTCACAAAACCTCGAAGCCACCTCCACCGCAAAACTCCGGCTTTAATCACCAACGCGCACCCGGAAAAGAGCCCTCGAAATGCACGAAGAATGCAACGGMAAAGAAAACGGAGCCGCACCAGTCCATGAAGACGCAGGCGAGCGTGCCCGAAGCTCGGCCACCAATCGCCGCCTCGACCCCTAGACGTCGCCATAGAGTGGCCGCATCCATCCGCATAAAGTTACCCGACCACTGAGCACGAAATCTTCGTCGCTGTCGCTGCCGTCCTCTATCCCTCAAAAAACCTTGCCCGCTCACTCAGGAAGGGTCCGTCGCGACCTCTAGACGTCGCCACAAAATGGCCGCAGTCAATCGCATAAGGCTTACCCTATCGTTGAGCTTGGAACCTCTGCTGCCACCGTCGCCCTCCTCTAGCCCACAAAAACCCTTGCTCGCTCGCGTTGGAAGGGGCAAATGCCCGCGCATCTCCATGGAAACCAGGGTTGCAGCTAGTGAAACCTAGCCGCAGAGCCCGTAGGGAAACCCTACCTCGACTCTCAAAATCGCCAAATTGCAGCCCTCTCTCTCGTCCCTATGCTATTTTTTTAATTGAAAGTGACAATGTATCCCATGAAATTGATAATGAGGACACAAGGAAGATGAATCAAGATTGGAGAAACTTAAGCTTTGGGTTGAAGACCAACCACTTTCCTAAGATAAGTACGAGGAACTTTGATGGCAAGGATCCAATCACATGGATACTCCAGATGGAGCAATTCTTTGATCTACATGATGTGCCACACACAAAAGGTACGAATTGCATCCTTATATTTAGAACCTAATCAGTTTGTGTGGTATTGATGGCTTTGTTCTTGCAAATCACTTGTCACTTGGAGAATTTTCATGGAAGAAATGATAGCACACTATGAGGATACAAGGAGCAATACCTTCTTCAGTCAATTGATAAATCTCAAGCAAAAGGGTTTAGTTACGAAGCACATTGAGAACTTCCAAAGATTGAATATAAGGGTAACATATATTTCAGATGAACACCTAATTGATGTCTTCATAGGAACTTTAAAGGATAACATTGAACATGAAGTTCGACTTTAGGAAACCAAAGCATTGGAGAATGCGTTCAAGGTGGTGAGAAATGTTGGAAGAAAAAATATGGCTATGGCTACTAGAAGGACCACCCCTAACATCTATCAAGAGAATAATGTTCCTTCTTCTAAACTACCTGTTATCCCCTAGCCTGGGGATAACTAAGGAGATCGTGTCTCGAGGTCCACAGGTTCCAGAAATGGAGTGTCAAGAGTCGGACGACCTAAGCATAACCCCATAGGGCCCCTCTTTTCTTCAAGTCTAGTCCACATATCGCCAACAGTAGTGTCCATCACATCGGCCTGGTCTCACGAGGTTACCAATCTTACTCCATGAGGTAATCAGTCCATGTATCATGGTATGTGTCACTTTGATATTTGAAGCACTTGAATATGTTGTATTGAATATTTCTTGATTTCAAAATGTTTTCTTGGAATTTATGCTCTTTTCCTTGTTTAAACCTAGGAAGGTGACATGGTGCCCTAGTAAGTTGGTTTTCCTTGATGATAGGTTGTTACTAGGTAGATACTTGAAGAGTCATCATCCATTCCCTCCATACTTACCACTTTCCATCCTCATCCCTTCCACCTCCCCATCTATTGGGCATTGAGATAGGATACACTAGGGAGGGTTGTTGTTATGAACATAAATATACATAAATCGATATTCATAACATAATAATAGTTAATAAATAATAATTATTAATAATGAAAGGTCATGTCTCAAAGGACATGACTATTGGTAAAGGGCACCCCTGCGTGGGCATATAAACGAGCCCTCATTCTCAATTGTAATCATCTATCTTATTATATTTTATACATTATTCCTACATGGATTACTTTGTTATATTCCAAGTATTTTGGATAATTCTTGTGTGAGCGAACTTTGTTCGTCTCAGTTGTACCTTACCTCGTGGGAAGAAGGGGCTAAAGGACCATAGGGTAAAAGTAATTGTCAAGAGTTAAAAGCCAAATTTGAAACCTTCGAGATGCTTCGCCCTTGGATCCCCGAGAAAGCAATGAAAAGTTTCTCAGTAAGAAAAGGGGACCCACAAAGTAGCATAAACACTCAAGGTATTAGTTGGTAGATGGGAGGTCTCATCATGATCCGGCCTATCATGACCATGAACATGCAACAATATGAAATTATCACCTATCTGGTCACCAAGCCAGGGTAATGGCTCTTGGTTGCATAACCAAGAGAAGGGGGGTCTCATCACGAGCCAACCTTTTCATTTCCGTGAAATGTTTTGTGGATGACATTGTCACCTCTGATCACCAAGCGAGGACAGTGGCCTTCAACTATTCTGTTGTAGCACAAGAGAAATATCAAAAGAAAGAAAACTAAGAATAAATGGCAATAAATGGGCTAGGAAACAATTACACTCATGACAAGGTGAAGCTCACCCTCCACAAAGACGCCCACATGTAAGACTCTACATTTCCCTATTATCACATGCACCCCATGCCACTTCATATACTTACATGACTTGGATTAGGCTCCACTTGGGAAACACCCTAGACTTAACGGGGATTAACCCAATAGGACACCTTGAGACCCTCTCCAAACCTAAATTTGCCAAATTTCATAACCTCTTTGAGCATGTGTTTGGGGTTAGGGGGCTTTGATGCACATGTTCGGGTGTTTTGATTATCATATGAGATTTACTTGCTATGATACTTGTGACTCATGGACCCTTAGAGGGCGTACTTGTTGTCTTTATAGGACTTTTCCCGATGGACAGGTATTCATGAGGAGATGATCAGTTTAGACCTTCATGAGGGCCTATAGCCCATGGATTGTTGACTTGCACCAAGAAGAAGAAGGTTGCTGCATTTGGAGGCACTTTGGCAGACCTAGACCCAGGGTTTCATGCTCCTATTACTAGGACATTAGACCTTGGAGGCCCTAGACGTCACCATTTTAGCCGTAAACGTCACCTATCAACTAGAGTTTGAAATTTTGGAGGCATTGATGAGGTTTATGGCACGTGTGGGCATGATTTGAGGCCTTTGGAGACCTAGTGTTGCACGTTTCTTGCTCAACGTCACCCTAGACGGGCATGGTGTCACCCTTGGAGGAGATTTTAGATGCAATTTTATTTTATTTTGTCAAAATTTAATTTTTGTAATAAATTGGCCAGATCGGTCCTCTTTTTGACCTAAAGATATTTAAAGGTCATAATTTTGTATAAATAAACAAAAGTACATTCATTTTTTCATCATAATTCTCACTTGGGAGAGTGGAGGTCTGAAATTTGTAGCCTATTGGGGAGTCTTTGGCTGAAATAACGAGGCACATTTCTCTTCAAGGCTATATTTTGCAACTTGGATCATTTTTTAGTGAAGTTACTTGGAAATCTAGGGGTTTTATTGCTTGATTATTCTTGGTGAAGTAAGTAAATTTGCAATTGTCATTTCATTTTGAATGGTTATGGTATATTATCTTATTCATGTTAAATGTTATGAAATTGTTTGCTTGACAAACCCTAGGAGTAAAGGACTTAAGGTGCTACTTTGCTCTTCATTTTCTAGACTTACTAAAGTGATTTGACCTAGACATACTTCTAAAGACCTAAAGTGCTAGCACTTTAGAAGCCATTGTCTAGATGTTGTTGCTCTTAATATCTTTCAATAGTATAAGGAGGAGGATGACGCTAGGGCCTAGAAGTGTGTACTCTGTAGTAGCTCACCTCCCTAAAATCTTGGATCCTAGAAGACTTAAGGTGCTACTCTTCTAAGATCCATTCTTTACTTAGACAAGAATAATCGTTGTCGTTACTACTTCCAAGTGAAAGCCGCCACATTTTGACTCCATCACCCTCTACAAGGCACTAATCTTCAAACTCTTTCTCCTTGAGAAAACTCAAACAACATTCAAACCTAAGCTTTCAACTTCTGCCTTTACTAACCCTTCACTAACACTAACCTAGTCTATCAAAACTAACCCTACCTTGCTGCTGTTGTTGAAATAATGTAACTGCAAAAAACATTCTTATTATTATTTTATTATTGGATTAAATCCCCATTGTGGATTAATCATGTCATTATTATTATTATTGTTATTGGATTAATCCCCATTGAGGATTAATCATGTCGGTAATTGTATAAGGACCAAATCCCCTTTTGCGGATTGGTCATCGGACAATTACAAAGGACATAATATGAAGTCGGCCCCAACAGTTATAATGGAAGACCCATAATTAATTAAAGGTGGGTTTACCCATCTAGAATGAGAGGTCGGCCCTGCCAGTTGTGACCTTTCACACATGCCAGTCTTGTATAAATAAGAGGCTAGCGCCTCACTTCAAACACACAACTCACTTGCTCATTATCTTATGAGGTAAGCTGCAATTACCAGTTGGAGAGAGGAG
>JASDQU010501303.1:0-38976 GCA_032191745.1 Picea mariana | reverse complement strand
TCTTGTGAATGTGTATTTCTCAGTGATCTTGTTCTTATGATGCTCTTATCTATTGAAATGCAAAGAACTATAATAATGGCATAAACATTAACATGGTTTCAGAGCCAACCTGAAGGAAGCATATTTCGCAAGAGGAAAAACGTCACTGTTACCGTACCCAAAAATTAGGGTTTTGAAAAAGTATTTCATTTCAGCTCCCTAACCTCCTAGAAAGCTTTGCCCTCCCCCAAGGATCATTTTGGCACTTAGAGCGCACCTTTTCAGTGGCTAGATCTCTCGGAAAGTGAAACCCTAGTTTCACAAAGTACCAGAAAACCAGAAAACCAGAGTACCAGAAGTACCAGAAGTACCAGAGTACCAGAAGTACCAGAAAACCAGAAACACCAGTCCAAATATCCGCAGATCAGATTTGAAGGGGTAAAAGTTGGATTTTTGAAACTCCGACTGCACCAACTAACTCACCTCAGCTCAGCGCATCTATCCCTTGGATCAGATTTTCAAAATTCGAAGTTTGAAAAATTAGGGTTTCCTCATAAAACCCTAAGTTGCAGTTGTAGTCTCAGAACCAGTTGCAGTTGCAGTACTTGTTGCAGTTGCAGCCGTAGAACCAGTTGCAATCACTCTTGAAGTTTTTGGTAATGATTACCGCTGCTACCAGATGGAGCCACTACCTGCAAATGCTATCCGAGGTATGTACTCACATATGTTTAATGGTTAAACCCTAAAGAGTATTTGCAGGATAAGGGATCTTTTGCCATAGATCCAGAAGGATCTCAAGATCCAACACATTCAGAGGAATGATGCAACCCAGGTGTGATTATTCTAATATGCATCTATTTGTTATGAAATTATCTTGATCAGTGTTGCATGTTGGAGCTATGATCAAATCATTAGAAGGATTAAAAGTTGATCATAGAGCTTATCCTCTAACCTAACCTTTTGTCAAGATAACATATTGTCTTAGTACAACAGACAGGTTGAAGAAAGTACTAGTCACTTGAGTGAAGGAGACCTGGAAGAAAAGCAAGCACTCATTCTTGAGGACAAGGCTCCAGGTTTGATTAATCAAGATTCAAAGGTACACATGACAAGCTGATGACTTTAGATAGCAATCGTCGTAAAGGAACATATTGCTTTCTCCATGTGCCCTCCTTGATGGACGGCTACGATCAAATCGCGACTTCACACATCGCTAGTTCGAATAGTATGTTCTTTGACCTTCTTGCTCTGCGAGTCAGCGAAATGCTGAGCTCTCGCCATGCATCCTCTACAATGGACGGCTTGATTTCCTCTTCGAAGAGTTCGAGATTTTGTGTATCGCAGTTGTAAGGTTCTTTCCTTCGAACCCCCGACTCCTGAAATGCCGAAATCTCCCTCTAGACGATTGACGGTCCAGACCTCTTGGGTCAACGGCCACGATCACGTCGTTATTTCACGTATCGCGAGTTGGTGTAGTCTTGCCCTTTGACCACTCCCAATCGCGAGTTAGCAAAATGCTGCCCGAATGCCACGCGTCCCTCCTTTGGTTCTTCCATCGGTCGACACGTGTCCAACTTGATATCTGACGGTCTAACTTCCCATCGGGATTTCGTGTATCGCGCGTTCGAAGGGATCTCTACCTCTGTTTCCCCGAACGTCGAAATCCTCCTTTGGGCATGAAGCATTAAGGTTATCGCTACTTCTGTAGATTTGACGGTTGTTCATCCTCGTCTCTGCGTTCCTCCAATATCGACCGTTTTCCTCTGGAGCCTTTGCTGCTTCCAGTTCTTGAATAATTTCGGTCTCCAAAGGTTTCGAACCTTTGTCCCTTCCTCTGCAATCCACCTTGGTTTAAGGAATGCTTTGCAAGTGTTATCACTCCTGAGCTTTGTCAGCGATGAAGGACTTAAGAGCCTTGTGCTCTTCTTTTGGGCTTAACAGGCTTCGTCCTCCAAGGGACTCAAACTGATTAGGAAGATTTACATGCGTACATGAAACTGTGTTCACGGTCGACGAACACACAGTTCGTGACTCGAGCTTATACCACCACAGGAAACACGTATTTACGAGTATAAAACATATCCTAACCATATGATTTCTTATTGGCCTAATTATATAACCAAGCAGTGATAAAAAGAATACAATATATCCATTAAGAAGTCATGCACAATTCCTGCAACATACACAATATAGCCAATTCATACACAGTTACAGATAAATTACACAGGGCAGGAGATCGCTTATCTATTACAGGTTTCCGCCAACCAACTAACTGTGGGTGTTCGTCCTTCCACCCGACCATAGGCACAGAGGCATTCATTCTTAGCACTTTGGCCACCCCCGTGCCAAGCCATGATATCACTAGGGAATTCTCACACTTCTCGAGGGTTCTTCCTCTGTTTTCGCTTCTGTTTGGGTCATGTTCTCTGTAACTTAGAGCTTTCTCTCTCTCGATTATGGCCTCAGTGAGGTTTCTCAGATGCTCCTTGGCATCAAGCTCGCGGCCTTCAGGTCGAGACTCGCTGGAGAGCTCTGCGCATCTCCCTTGCGAGCTTACGCTCTTTTTTTTGTTTGGTGTCTCCTCTCCCGTGTGTATCCCTCTTACCTTGGAAGGTTTGCCGACCTATCCTATTCATCCTATCAGAAGGAAGCTCAGGTCTGCAGGTCCCTGTGGTACTTCGGGTTGACAACCCATGTTTCCATTCATAGGGGTGGTTGATAATTCAACCACCGGTCCTTTCTTCATTAACTGATTTCTCTCCTTGGGATCCGAAGGAGGTTGTCATCCTCATCAAGGGAAATTTGGGGTTATTTGTCATAGTGAACCCTCTCTTATAGTTTTCACATTCTTTCTCTAGTGATATCATGGCCAATACTTTCAAGGCTTCACCCCCATAGTCAGTCATTGGCAACTCAAACAATTATACATTTACATTGTCCTCATGCATTAGCATGGTAATTCCTATTTTATGATTAATTACAAATTGAGGGAAATAGGGTGTTACATGCGCTACACCTTGTTTGGCTATCTAGCCTGGGGTTTGCTTCCGAAGTAATTTTCAGTCAAGGTTAAGGTGCTCGGAGGGTGGCTTCGGCCTATGGTTGGGTGACGAGGGTATCGTCAATGGTAAAACGAGCACACAATCTTCTATATTCTAACAAAATGAACTCTTCTGATTGTAACTGTGGTCCTTCCAACCCTCTTTCTCCTTACCCTTCTACTATTTGTATGTCATGTGGGTTGTCTTCTACTTCCTCATCCTCTGTGATCTGATAACAGTAAACTAATTGTTCAATTGTTTCTTTTCTGTAATCTCTGTCTACTGTCACTATATCTACCCAATATTCTTCAAATATCTTCCTTTTGATCATCTGTAATGCTAGATCCACCCATGGATTCTCACTTTCAAATGCAAAGGTCCTAATAAAGTTTTGTTGTATTGCGCCCCAACTCACATTTTCTTTTTTCATTTTCTGCTTCGTGTACCAGTTACTAGGTATCTCTTCTAGTGTATGAATAAAGTAATGCATCCATTTTCTTGGTGGTACTAATCTCCAGTTAATGACACAATCATTTATGTTATGTCTTGGGTTCCCTCTCCCATCACACTTCTGTAAGGGTCTATCCCGCTGACTCCTGGAAAATCTTATGCGCATCAGTCACTTACACTGATACCAGTCCTGAATTACCTCCTTATGTGCACCCCACCATCGTGCATGTGTGTCTCTCAGTGCTATATCCGACACTAGTAATCTATGACTATCCAAAACCTCTGATTCAAACTTTGTTAGGAAGTTTTCTAAATTTTTCTCTTCAGTAAATACCGTAAACTGTCTTACTTCTGTGCCAACCCATCTTACTGCGCGTGTAACTCTGGCGCACCTCCTAGTAGAGAATTCATGCAATCGTTTTTGCCATGTTTCTACTCCAATATCCGAATCTGACATGTTGGAATTGATACTCCTCCAACTGAGTACTCCATCTAGAGTTGGATTCACAGAGTCTTCTTCTCGCACATTAGTCCTATATAGCTGGTTGACATCATCTTCTAGAACACTATCAGGCACAAGTTCTACATATCTTTCACAATCTGAGGGATCTAAGGGTGCTACTACCATAAAGTACCCAGCTTCAAATATCTTCTTTCTAGTCTTCAGATTAATTATGGCCTGATTATCAAAAGCCCAATCAATTCCCAATAGTGTTGGAAATGGCATAGACTTATCCACCATATCCATTACTTCAAAATCTGTTGTGGTGTGCACACCATCTAGATCCACTGTTGTATTCTTCAATCTACCAATTGGAATCACTCTCTACTGGTTTTCTAGCGTTAATTGGATATTGGAATACTCTAGTGTAGGTTCTCCCATTGCTTCCCAAGTCTTCTTTGGCAAAATATTGACATCTGATCCTAGGTCTAGGATAACAGTTCCCATATTAAAGTCTCCTATATTTGCATTCAATCTGAACTCTCTGCTAGTTATTTTATTTCTATGGTCTTGATTAATCTTCTTTGGTTCTGTCCCTACCCCTTATTCTATGATATATTTCTCAAGCATACTTTTAAACAACTCCATGGCATTCTTATCGTTAAGTAATTTAAAGCAAGATTCCAGGAAATTCTTTGAGTTACTTACTTTCTTTGTTTGCTCTCCTTTGTAAGTATGATCCAAAGATTGATGCATATAAAAAACAGGAGTATCATACCTCTGTGCAATATTCGATGTGGGGGATTCATTCTCCTTCATGAACTCCTTCTTTGCTTCCTTGAAAGTTTCCTTCTCCTTCTTTGTATCAAACTGCTGCTGTGTCTGCATATTCTTTTGAATCCAACACTGAGATTCCTTCTTCTGATCCTGTGCATCTGCTCCTCTCTTCACTCCACCTCTAGTCACTATATTGATATTCCTCCCAGGATCCCTTATTTCTACAACAATCCATTGAACATTCTAGTTATTTAAATTTCGCTTCTCCCAAATCTTCGTCATTAACTTCGAGCACTCTTCTGTTACATGATCTGCTGTGCGACAATTCATACATGTTGCTGCTGGTTGAGGACAATATATGGCATAGTTTCTTTGATGTTGACAATTATGGAAGATAATAGGCCCTCTGCCTTTGCCCATTCCTCCTCTTCCTCTACCTTTGAATCTTCCTATGTTCCCCTGTGGATCTATGTTCTGTTGATGATACTATGGTGCCTCATTATACTATGGGGGTTGCTGGAATTGTGGCACTACTTGAAATTTCCGTGCATTGCAAAACTGAGGTGCAGTCTGTCCTACCATCAACTCAACATGCATCATGTATGCATATGAGGTTCTTTCCTTCATTAACTCCAGAGTTCTACAATTTTTGTCTTCATCTCCTACCGACTTACAAAAGTTACAAAAAGTACTCTTCGGTTCTGTCTTGTACTTCTGCATCATAGGGAAGTGATAAGGATCATGCCCATGTGTCTTGCATATTTCACACCAAGGCCCTCCTGTAGGCAATGGATTTGGCAACCCTACTCCCAAGTACTACACAAATTTCAGACACTTGTTCTTGTGATGTCCTTCTGATCTGCACAGGGTACACCACACTGCTTCTCTTTTCTCCCTACTTTTATTCTGATTTAATTGCACTGTCAAGTTCTTCAGGTTTTCCTTTAGCTCCTCTATAGCTGGATCTGTATTCTTATATTGATTCTTTTCTAACTGCATCGCTGCTTGCAGTGCCTCTGCCTGGGTTTGAAATTTCTGCTGTCTCAATGGATATTTGAAGTGTGGTAACAAAGAGTTTATAAACAACTATATGTGATGCATGTAAAAAATGTGATACTTCAGTTTACCTTTCAATGTCTTGAACTTCTGATCAATGTCCCATACGGATTCTCCCATTTTTTGTCTAACCTCAATCATCTCATTCATAAACGGATCCTCCGATTTCGGCCTCTGAAACTCCACGATCAATGTCTTCTTGATCTTTGCTACAGTTCCTGGCGCACCCTGTGGATTGTTTACTTCTAGAATCATATACCAATCCAACGTGCAGTTTCTGAATGTTATGGCTAGCTATGCTACTTTTTTTGCCTCATCAATGACTCTTTTCGCTTCCTATATTTTCTCACACACAAATAGGTGCTTCTCTAGGTCTTCTGATCCATCCCCATGAAACTCTGGTAATCTTATCGTTGGATCTACACCTGCCATTGTCAAATATGTTGTACCTTCTCTGCGCAATACTACTATCTGGGTACTATTGTTTGGACTTGAACTCCCATTGGTGTTGCTACTGGTACTTCTACTTGTACCACTACCTGCACTGCTGCTGGTACTTCCACTTGTACCCTCACTTCTATTATGATCTCCTAGATTCTTCCAACCGTCATTCACTTGTTCTCTAAACAACTCTTTCTTTGCTGATGTGTTAATCATGTTGATTTTTCAATATCATAGGTTAAGCATGTAGTTCATTTCAATTTTCATTTGTCTTAACCATAAACAATAATGTTGCAACAACCAAGATCAGAAGAAGAAACACCATGCACAAGAACACAAGAAGTATCTTGGGAAACCCTTCTCAACAAGGGAAGAAAACCCAGGCAAATCCTTCGCTATATTCTTCAAGAGAAATAACTTCACCACCAAGAAAGACCTAACACAGAAGAGGGTTCTTAAACCCTAGAAGACTAGAGCCCAAGAGAGGTGCACACTTCTCCCAAGTAAATGTACTTGCTGAAATTTCCAAACTCACTTGAATGATATGATTCCACAATGGGCAATTTCCCTTTACTTATATTAGACTTGTCCTATCAACTGAAGTGTCTATTGGCTCAACAGGGCCGACCTCACTAAGTCACAATATTATATTTATTATTATTATTGTAATTCATATTAACCATATTAATTATCTTTTACATTTATTATTAATCATATTAAGGTGGGGCTGACCTATACCCTTTACATAAAAATTAGGGTTACAAGCAGGTCTGACTCTTGAACAACATATAGAAAATGATCTGATACACCCACTAGTGCTCATCCACTAGGGGCACATCCATAGGGATGCCATATATCTGGCTCACTGCATTACATAGATGAACCAGATCTACACACGTTCACCTGTGCTCATCCACATGCACATCCACTCTACAGATTTATTTCCCACTACCTCACACAAGAGAATCATCTGGAGTTTTCTCGTCAACTCTACTGCTCAGAGGAGGCTAACACATCATCTTCATTTTTGTTCACATGACGATGCACCCAACACTTTTGGATTTCACATGTTCACCTTGTGCTCAGCCATAGGCACGTCCAACTCATCAGATCGCCTTTCCCACTGGATAATCATTTGGAGTTCTTCCCAACTCTCTGAATGGAGGTCATCTCTACGTTCCTAGCTCTGTCTCAGGCAGGAACCACATACCCTTCTTAGGGGTTTTCTCTTAGGTTTGTAAGATGAGAGAAAGACTTCACATAGCTGCAATGATCCACACCTCACAGGTTTGTAATATGGAGAATGTCTCACATCGCTGCATTCATCAACACTCCCTCTCAGCTAGGGAGGCATTTTCCACTAGGCCAAGTCTCTCACGAAAATACTCGAACTTTGTCTTGGCAAGTGGTTTGGTGAAGATACCTGCAATTTGTTCATGAGTAGAAATATACTGCACGCGTATTGTCTTTCTCTGCACCATGTCTCTGATATAGTGATACTTGATTTAAATGTGTTTTGATTTGTCATGAAACATTGGGTTCTTGGAGAGCTTTACATAGCTTTGGTTGTCACAATGAATAGTAGTTGGATCCATCTCATGATCAAACAAGTATGTCAAGAGTTTGCGAAGCCATACTACTTCATGAATTGCCACACTTAGTGCAATGTACTCTACCTCTGTTGTACTTAAGACTACAAAGCTTTGTTTTCTACTACACTAGGAAACCATGGCTGATCCTAAGGTGAAGCAGCAACCTGAGGTGATTTTTCTGTCTACTGCACTTCCTGCCTAGTCTGCATCGAAATATCCTTCCAAGCTTAGGTCCACATTGGCTGCATATCTCAGGCCATAACCAATTGTACCTTGTAAGTATCTCAATATGTGTTTTGTAGCTATCCAGTGTGTATGTTTTGGTTGACTCATAAATTGGCTAAGCACATTCGTTGCATAGCAAATGTTTAGTCTGGTGTTAAACAGATACATCAAAGATCCAATAAGTTGTCGATATAAATGTGGATCTACGTCTCTTGAATCAGTGTCACTCATCTTCTTTAAATCATTACCATTGGAGTAGGCATGGATTTACAATCTGTCATTTTGAACCTTTTCAGTATCTCCATAGTATATTTTCCTTGACTTAGGAAAATCTCATCTGATCTCTTCCATACTTCTAGTCCCAAGAAATAATGCATTAGGCCCAAATCCTTCATTTCAAATTTAGCAATTAATGCTTATTTGCATTCAACAATGAGTCTATCTGAATCGGTGATGAAAAGTTTATCCACATATAAGACCAAAATCAGACACTCATTGCCATCAATGTGATAATATAAGTTTGGGTTGACTGCACTTTTGTTGAAGCCCAAACTCATAATAAATCCATCCATCTTCTCGTACCAAGCACGTGGTGCTTGTTTTAGACCATATAGGGATTTCTTCAACCTGCATACATGAGATTTTTCGTTGTGTATAACGAAACTTTCTAGCTGCTCAATATAAACTTTTTCCTCAATTTCACCATTGAGAAAGGATGTCTTTACATCCATCTAATGTAGCTTCCAACCCATGGAAGCAACTAGTGCAATGATAGATCAGATGGAGGTATATCTGGCTACTGGTGCAAAAGTCTCGTCATAGTCGACTCCCTCTATTTGTGAAAACTTTCTAGCCACAAATATTGCTTTGTATTTTTCAATGCTTCCATCAACAACATGTTTGATTTTGTAAGTCCATTTCGAAGTCACTATGGACTTTCCCTCCGGTCTTGGAACAACATCCCATACATCATTTTTTTAGTACAGATTGATATTCTTCAGTCATGGCATCTTTCCATACTTGTTCCCCTGAAGCTTCTCCATGACAAGTTGGCTCTGAATCAATAATGTGGGTCATGGCTAAAAGGTAGCTTGAGAATCTCTTAGGTCTCTTTCTTTCTTTGGTTTCTCCTTGTGGGGCTTTATGCCCTTCTGCTTCTTCTAAAGTTTGTCGAGCCCAAGCAGGTCTTTTATGTCCAATTGTGATGTCTCTGGGTATGTTTCTTGGGGCAACTGAGTCTTCTAAAGAAACTGGGTCAACTGGAGCTGTTGGCTCATTTGGAATAATATATGTCTCCTTCTGAACTGCTAAAGGAGGAGGAGGTATAGTTTCACTATCAATTTCCATATGAGCTTCTCTAGATTTCTGGAAGGCAACTTCTTCTTCAAAAGTAACATCTATGCTTACTTCAATTTGTCTCTGACCTAGTATGTAGATTCGATATGCTTTTGAGGATTCTCTGTATCCTACAATTGTACCCTTTCTTCCTGAAGGTTCTAGTTTGGATCTCTTTTTTTTGGGTACATGAAGGAACACTGGACATCCAAATATTTTGAAGTGTCCGATCTCAAGCTTCACTTTGGTGAATGCTTCTTTTGGAGTAATGTTCTTCATAATCTGATGAGGACTATAGTTTTGAACATATACTGTTGTCATACATGCTTCTGCCCATAGAGTCATAGGTAGACTCTAATCATGTATCATTGCTTTAGTTGCCTCAATGCTAGTTCTGTTTTTCCTTTCAACAACTCCATTTTGTTGAGGATTGTAAGGAACTGTGAACTCCCTCTTGATCCCTTCTTCAATACAAAAACTGCTAAATTCTTTTGAGGTGTATTCTCCTCCATTGTCCGATCTTAATACTTTGATCTTTGAATTCTTGAAATTTGGCAAGGACTCCATCCTTGTTCTTCAAAAAGTAAATCCAAGTTTTCCTGGAGGGATCATCTATGAAGAGTACATAGTATAAGTACCCATTTAAGGATTCAACAGTCATTGGCCCACATACATCTGAATGTATCAAGTCCAATATTTCCTTGGATCTGTTGTCACTACTAGGAAAGGATCCTTTAACATTTTTGCAAAGGGAACAACCTTTGCAAACACCTTTATGTTGGATTTGGATCTCTGGTAGACCTGTTACCATTTTCCCTAGAGCTGGAAGAGCTCTATAATGAATGTGAGAAAGTATTCTATGCCATAACTCGCTCAAGATGATAGTGTCATGTAATAAGGCTTGAACTGGTTTGATGGTCAACTTGTACATGCTATTTTCTCTGACACCAATTACTTTGGAAGAACTTATATGAGAGTCTTTGTGCCATGCAAGAACTATTCCTTCTGAGAAAGTAATTTTGTAACCTTTGTCTTCCAAGGCCGAAATAGAGACAAGGTTTCTCTTCATTCCGGGTACATATAGAACTTCCTCTAGCTTAAGCTGCATATATGAATCTAGTTGTAAGGTAGAAGTTCCAACTCCTCTCACATTATATCTGGCATCATCTCCAAGAACAACATGTAGATGTGTCTCTTTCTCAACGAAGTGTGTTAGATGATTTCTAATACTGGTCATGTGCCTGGAGGCACCACTGTCAATTAGCCAAGTATTATAATTGATAGGAACCATACCTGAGAGTGCTGAGATGTTGATGTCTTCATTACTTTGGATTCTTGTACTGAACTTGCTTCCCATCATGATTTTGCTCATTTTCACAAGCCCTTGTCAACTAGGATGGAAAACCTAATAGCTAGGATAGGCTAGCACTTTTAGGTTTTGTTGGGATTATGACTGCCAACAATAAGCCTTGATAAATATGATTTCCCTGGTAAGCTAAGGAGCTTCTTCAATAAGTTTGCAGAAATACACTTCAAAATTTTTCTGCAGAATTTTGGTGAAACCCTAGAAACCTTTAGGGCCAAAAATTTGGAATGCCCGGAATTTTGATCTGAGACTTGCTGGAGGTGCGTTGAAGGAGGCCATACCCTTCTATGTATTTTTCAGCCCATGCATCCAAGTTTTGAGTGGTGAAAGCTCTGAGAAGAGGAGGTCGTACAGATTTTTGCAAATAAGTGAGAGAAGGGGATGGAAAATTCTTGTGCAATGGGATCTTCAAGACCTATGCTCTGATACAATGTTGATTTTTCAATATGATAGGTTAAGCATGTAGTTCATTTCAATTTTCATTTGTCTTAACCATAAACAAGAATGTTGCAGAAACCAAGATCACAAGAAGAAACACCATGCACAAGAACACAAGAAGTATCCTGGGAACCCTTCTCAACAAGGGAAGAAAACCCAACCAACTACTTTTCTATATTCTTCAAGAGAAAGACCTTCACCACCAATAAAGACCTAGCAAACAAGAGGGTTCTTAAACACTAGAAGACTAGCGCCCAAGAGAGGTGCACACTTCTTCCAAGTAAATGTACTTGCTGAAATTTCCAAACTCACTTGAATGATATGATTCCACAATGGGGAACTTCCCTTTACTTATATTAGACTTTTCCTATCAACTGAAGTGTCTATTGGCTCAACAGGGCCGACCTCACTAAGTCACAATATTATATTTATTATTATTATTATTATTATTGTAATTAATATTATTAATTATCTTTTACATTTATTATTAATCATATTAAGGTGGGTTGAACTGTTGAAATAATGTAACTGCAAAGTGTATTCTTATTATTATCTGATATATTATTCATTGGATCAATCCCCATTGTGGATTGATCATGTCGGTTATTATAAAGGACCAAATCCCCTTTTGCGGATTGGTCAAAAGATAATTGTAATAGGCAAAGTAAGAAGTCGGCCCCAGAAAATATTAAAGGGGTGCTGAATTATAATAAAGGTGGTTATAACCACCCAGTTGGAGAAGTCGGCCCTGCCAGTGAAGAGACAGTTCACACGTGCCAGTCTAATATAAATAAGGAGGCTAGCGCCTCTTTTAGACACACAACTCACTTGCTCATTTTGAGAGACAAGTTTCGGAATTGTAGAAGGAGAGAGAGTAGCACATCTTTGGGAGAGGAAATTATGTTTTAGTTTGAGTTATCTCTTGGCATTGTATTGGCTATCTATAATAAGGAAGTTTTGCTGGGTTTTCTTCCCCTAGAGGGTTTCCGAGGATAAATGCTGTGTCTCTTGTGATTGTGTATTTCTCAGTGATCTTGTATTATGCTATTGTTATCTATTGAAATGCAAAGAACTATAATAATGGCTTAAACATTAACATGGTATCAAAGACAAGCTAAAGAGAGCATCTTTCACAAGAGAAAAGTGAAAAATGTCACTGTTGACGTACATGAAAATTAGGGTTTTCTGTTGGAAAGGTATTTCAGCCCTAAAACTACCTAGAAAAGTGCACCCTCCCCCAAGGATCATTTTGGCACCTTCAATGCACTTTTTCAGTGGCTAGATCTCTCGAAAAGTGAAACCTTAGTTTCACAAAGTACCAGAAAACTAGAAAACCAGAGTACCAGAAGTACCATAAGTACCAGAGTACTAGAAGTACTAGAAAACCAGAAGCACCAGTCTAGAAATCTGCAGATCAAGTTTGAGGGGGTAAAAGTTGGATTTTTGAAATTCTGACTACACCAGCATACTCGCCTCAGCGCAACGCATTTATTCCCTGGATCAGAATTTCAAAATTTGAAGTTTGAAAAATTAGGGTTTCCTCATAAAACCCTAAGTTGCAGTGGCAGTTGCAGTTGCAGTTTCAGAACCAGTTGCAGTTGCAGCATCAGTTGCAGTTGTAGTCGCAGAACCAGTGGCAATCACCCTTGAGGTTTTCTTAAGAGTTGGTAATGGTTACCGCTTCTACCAGATAGAGCCACTACCTGCAAATGCTATCAGAGGTATGTACTCACATATGTTTAATGGTTAAAACCTAAAGAGTATTTGCAGGAGAAGAGATCTCTTGCCATAGATCCAGAAGGATCTCAAGATCCAACACATTCAAAGGAATGAAGCAACCCAGGTGTGATTATTCTAATATGCATTATTATTTTGATGAGTGTTGCATGTTGTAGCTATGACCATCATTCTAACCTTTTCCGAGTCAAGGTATTAGATGGATTAAAAGTTGAGATCATGGAGCTTATCCTCTAACCCAAACTTCTGTCAAGATAGCGTATTGTCTTAGTACAACAGACAGGTTGAAGAAAGCATTCATCATCTTGAGTGGAGGAGACTTGGAAGAAAAACAAGAACTCATTCCTGAAGACAAGGCTCCAGGTTTGATTAAATCAAGTTGATAAGATTCAAAGGTACACATGACAAGTTGATGACTATAGTTGAGATAACATTCTTTGTAAAGTATTATACTTGATAGCATGTGAGCATATAGAGGTAAATGCTTTGCCTGATACAACTAACACCTCCTCTAGGAGAAACCTCGTGTGTTAGTTCTAGGTTGCCATGGAAGAATGCTTGGTCACAACACTATGTGAGTGTTGACCTCATTTCATATTGTATTCCTTACCTTTAATCTTTGCTTCAAATAAATTATAAGTGATAGCTCTAAAGGAGCTACTGTGATGATTGTTCGTGCTATTGCTTTATATTATCATAAAGATATTATTCTTGCTTGTTGTTTTGTTGACCTTGCTCCAGGTCACATGTAATAACCCTGAGGAAGCTATAGTTAAGGTTGCAGAAGGCAATGTGCTAAAGGAGAGACCATAAATGAAGCAATCATCATTGGAAAGTAATAAGGTGGCTTGCATAAGCTAAAGGGTCACTCAGAAGCTGCCATGACCCACGCCATTGAAGAATCCATGTGAACTTTGGCATAGAAGATTAGCTCACATCAACTACAAGACGCTACCATAGATATGCAAAGCGGTCATAGGTTTACCAGAACTCAAAGGTGACCATGAAGGCGTATGCAATGGATGTGCACAAGGGAAGAACATCAATAACCCATTTCCGAAGAAAGACAGCAAGGCAGAAGGAGTCCTAGAGCTTATTCATTCAGATGTGTGTGGCCCAATGCCATCGTCCTCCATTAGTGGGAATTCAAAGCCTTGATAGAGAATCTTTCTAAGAGAAAGATCAAGATACTCAGGTCAGATAATGGAGGAGAATACACCTCAAAAGTTTGTGAACTTCTGCAAAGATGTTGGGATCAAGAGGGAGCTCACTACTTCCTATAATCCCCAACAAAATAGTGTAGCTGAACGAAAGAACATAACAATAATGGAAGCTGTGAAGACTATGATCCATGATCAAGATCTTCGTATGTGCTTATGGGAAGAAGCAGCAATGGCAACTATATATGTGCAGGACCGATTATCCCATAGTGCACTTGGGCTCAAGACCCCGGAAGAGATGTACAACGGAAATAAGCCAGAGGTAAGCCATCTCAAAATATTTGGCTGCCCAATATTTATTCATATACCGAAAGAGAAGAGAAACAAGATGGAACCTTCAGGAAAGAAGGGAATATTTGTGGGATACTGTGAGGTTTCCAAGGCCTTCAGAATCTATATACCAGGTCATTGTCACATTGAGATCAGCAGGGACGTGACCTTTGATGAAGATGCCATCTTGAAGAAGTATATGAAGAGGAACCCGTAATCCCCAAGACTGTAGAACCAGTGAGGGAGGTTCCCAGAGATGCTGAACCAGTGATGGAAGTCGTAACTTCCCCTAATGAGGAATCACTAGAAGATCATGACCTTATAGATGTTCAAGAACCTCCTCAGATGAGGATCCCCCATAAAAGGAAGCTAGCTTGGGCTAGAGAGCTTATTCAAGATGGAGAGAAGTATGGTGTTCCCGAAGGAACTACGAGACAGGTGAAAAGACCAAAGCCATTCTCCAGTTATATGACGTTGATGTGTGATCTGCTAGAAGAGGAACCTACCTGCTTTGAAGAAGCCATTCAGAGGAAGGAATGGGCAGATGCCATGACAGAGGAATACCAATCCATAATGAAGAACGAAGTATGGGAAATAGTTCCCAGACCGAAGAATAAAGATGTGGTATCCTCCAGATGACTCTTCAAAATAAAACATGCTGCTAATGGAAGTATTGAGAGTTATAAAGCAAGATTTGTCTCTCGTGGCTTTTCCCAGAAGGAAGGCATTGACTATGAAGAGACATTCGCTCCTGTGGCCAGATACACTTCGATCAGAACCATCATAGCTCTTGCAGCTAAGATGAAGTGGAAGCTACACCAGATGGACGTAAAATTAGCTTTCCTAAACGGTTTCATTGAAGAGGAAGTGTATATAGAGCAACCTCAAGGATTTGAGGTTGAAAACAGGAAGTCTCATGTCTGCAGATTGGTCTGCAGATTGAAGAAAGCCTTATACAGATTGAAGCAAGCTCTTAGAGCTTGGTATGGCCGTATAGACAGTTTCTTGACAAGCTTAGGCTTTATCAAGAGTAAAGTAGACTCTAACCTCTACTTCAAGATCATGAACGATGAGCTAGTAATATTACTGCTATATGTGGATGACTTATTCTTAACTAGAGAAGAAAATCTTATCACTGAATGTAAAAAAAGACTTGCCTCGGAATTTGAAATGAAAGACCTTGGCCTAATGCATTATTTCTTAGGTCTTGAGGTATGGCAGAGTCCTGAGAGGATCTTCCTTAACCAAGGGAAGTATGCGGTCGAAATCCTGAAGAGATTCGACATGTTGGAGTGCAAGCCCATGAATACACCCATGGAAGCGAAGCTGAAGCTGCTGGTCGATACTTCGTCAGAATTGATTGATGCCACGCTATACAGACAGATTATTGGATCGTTGCTGTACCTGACGAACACCAGACCAAACATTTGTTTTTCCGTGAACACCTTGAGTCAGTTTCTGGTAGAACCCAGACATGTTCACTTAGTGGTTGAAAAACATGTGATGAGGTACCTTAAGGGTACAATATATTGTGGTCTCAGCTATGACGGAGATCATGATTTCACATTGAGTGGATATATTGATACAGATTGGGCAGGAAGTGTTTCTGACAGGAAAAACACTTCAGGATGCTGTTTCAGTTTGGGATCAACTATGATCTCGTGGCAGAGTAGGAAGCAATCTAGCATTGCTCTCAGCACAATGGAAGCATAATACATTGCTGCATGTTCTGCCAGCTACGAAGCTATATGGCTTAGAAAGTTGTTGACCGGCCTATTTGACTTAGAGATGAGAGAAACCTTGATTCTATGTGACAACCAGAGCTGCATAAAGATGACAGAGATTCCTGTATTCCACGACAGGTCGAAGCACATAGAGATTCATTATCATTACATTTGTGACATGGTACAGAGAGGAGCCTTAAAGCTCCAGTACATTAGCACGGATGAACAGGTTGCTGATGTGTTGACCAAGCCACTATCTCGTATAAATTTTGAGTACTTTCGAGATAAACTTGGTATAGTCTGAAAGGACCCTCCTCGAAAGGGGGAGTAGATGCTGATATGAGACATCTCTTGTTTTCGACCTGATGGTTGTGAGGTAAAGCAAGATGATGTGATGTGACTAGAACTGTGCTTCCAGCTGGATAGTTGTGACGTAAAGCCAATCTAGTATCCTGCTTCCGACCTGATGGTTGCGACGTAAAGTAGGACGAGTACCTTACTTTCGACCTGATGGTTGCGACGTAAAGCAAGATGATGTGTGACTAGTACTATGCTTCCGACTGTATAGCTGCGATGTAAAGCAAGTCTAGTACCCTGCTTCCGACCTGATGGTTGTGACGTAAAGTAGGATGTGTACCTTGCTTCTGACCTGATGGTTGTGACGTAAAGCAAGATGATATGATGAGACTAGCACTGAGCTTTCGGCTGGATAGCTGTGACGTAAAGCCAGTCTAGTATCCTGCTTCCGACCGGATGGTTGTGACGTAAAGTAGGACGAGTATCTTGCTTCCATATTGAGTGTTGTGATGTAAAGAAAGACGATGAGATGAGACTAGTACTGTGCTTCCAGCCTGATGGCTGTGATGTAAAGCCAGTCTAGTATCTTGCTTCCAGCTTGAGTGCTGTGATGTAAAGCAAGACATTGAGATGAGACGAGTACTGAGCTTCCAGCTTGACAGCTGTGATGTAAAGCCAGTCCTATATTATGATGAGCCAACCTCATGCTGTGATGATGATGATGATGTATCAATTTTTATACTAATACATAGTGATGCAGATGATGATGGCATTCCTTTGAGAATGATGATGTTGCCGATGAAGAAAACTTCCGATGATTTATAGATACGCCAGTTAGTGTTCCAAGATGATATTGATGATGTTGTCCTCTCATCCACTTGATGTTGTTGATGATAAAATCCTCTCTCTCTCGCATGATGCTGCTGAAGAATACCCTTCTTGTTAAGGGGGAGTGTTGAAATAATGTAACTGTAAAGTGTATTCTTATTATTATCTGATATATTATTCATTAGATCAATCGCCATTATGGATTGATCATGTCGGTTATTATAAAGGACCAAATCCCCTTTTGCGGATTGGTCAAAAGATAATTGTAATAGGCAGAATAAGAAGTCGGCCCCAGAAAATATTAAAGGGGTGCTAAATTACAATAAAGGTGGTTATAACCACCCAGTTGGAGAAGTCGGCCCTACCAGTGAAGAGACACTTCACACGTTCCAGTCTAATATGAATAAGAAGGCTAGTGCCTCACTTAGACACACAACTCACTTGCTCATTTTGAGAGACAAGTTTCGGAATTGCAGAAGAAGGAGAGAGAGTGGCGCATCTTTGGGAGAAGAACTTTTGTTTTAGTTTGAGTTATCTCTTGGCATTGTATTGGCTATCTATAATAAGGAAGTTTTGTTGGGTTTTCTTCCCCTAGAGGGTTTCCGAGGATAAACGCTGTGTCTCTTGTGATTGTGTATTTCTCAGTGATCTTGTATTATGCTATTGTTATCTATTGAAATGAAAAGAACTATAATAATGGATTAAACATTAACACGAACCTGTACCCTTTACATAACAATTAGGGTTACAGGTAGGTCTGACTCTTGAACAACATATAGCAAAGGATTTGATACACCCACTAGTGCTCATCCACTAGGGGCACATCCATAGGGATGTCATATCTCTCGCTCACTGCATTACATAGATGAACCAGATCTACACATGTTCACCTATGCTCATCCACATGCACGTCCACTCTACAGATCTTCTTTCCCACTACCTCACACAGGAGAATCATCTGGAGTTTTCTCGTCAACTCTGCTGCTCATAGGAGGCTAACACATCATCTTCATTTATGTTCACATTATGATGCACCCAACACTTTGGGATTTCATACGTTCACCTTGTGCTCAAACCACATGCACGTCCAACTCATCAAATCACCTTTCCCACTGGATAATCATCTGGAGTTCTTCTCAACTCTGTGAATGGAGGAGGTCATCTCTACGTTCCTAGATCTGTCTCAAGCAAGAACCACATACCCTTCTAAGGGTTTTTCTCTCAGGTTTGTAGGCTGAGAGAAAGACTTCACATAGATGCAATGATCCACACCTCACATGTTTGTAAGCTGGAGAATGTCTCACATAGCTGCATTCATCAACAAATTGTACATGGGGTTGTAGGTTCTACACTGATTCAGATCTGGACAGGGGTATCGACTTCCTCATTGGATCTTTCTCCTCTAGTCTTTCTTTCATATGTGGAACACATTATCTCTTCAATGTGCTCCACAACACTAAGGTCCTCTACCTCCTCCTCATCACTTTCCAAGTCTTTCCTCTCAGCTACTGCTCTTTTTTTCCTATTGAGCTTATACAGGTAGGGTCTGTTGAAATATTGTAACTGCAAAGAGTATTCTATTTATTGTTGATTTATTATTCATTAGATCAATCCCCTTTTGTGGATTGATCATGTCGAGCATTGTAATTGACCAAATCCCTTTTGCGGATTGGTCAAACCCTAAATACATTATGCAAATTGAGAAGTCGACCCCCAGACAATTAAAGTGGTTTTAACCACTCAGAAAGACAAGTCGGCCCTGCCCAACACCTTTTCAACACCTACCAGTTTGTATAAATAAAGGAAGCCAGTGCCTCATTTGTTCGCGCACTCAACTCACTCATCTAGTGCACAAGTTTGAATGAGGCTTCAATTACCAGTTGCCGGAAGAAGGAAGAGAGAGAGGCACATTGCTTAGTAGAGAATATTCTCTAGTGTTTGGTTTATTGTCTCGGCATTGTATTGGCTATCTATATTAAGGAATGTTTTGTTGGGTTTTCTTCCCCATGAGGGTTTCCTAGGATAAATGCTGTGAATCTTGTGATTGTGTTTCTCTCAGTGATCCTATCTATGCCATGATTATCTAGTAAATTGAAAAGAAACCTAATAATAGCTTAAACCTTAACATGGTATTAGAGCTATGCTGAAGAGAGCATCTTTCACTGGATAAAGAAAAACGTCACTATTGTCGTACAAGAAAATTAAGGCTTTTTATTGAAGAGGAATTTCAGCCCAAAAGTCATCTAGAAAAGTGCACCCTAGCCTAGGAAACTCATTGACACCTTCAACACACCTTTTCAGTGGATAGAACTCCCAGAAAGTGAAACCCTAGTTTCCACCGACACCAGAAGTACCAGAAAACCAGACGCACCAGAAAACCAGAAGTACCAAAAAACCAGAAGTACTAGTCCAGAAATCCGCTAGTCAAGTTTGAAGGGGAAAAATTTGGATTTTCTGAAATCTAATTGCACTAGACTACTCGCCTCAGTCAATCTCACCTCTTGGTAAGTTCAAAATTAAATTATGAGCATTTTCAATTTTTGGTCATTTTCCTAGCTCCATGTAAAGATGTCTGCAAGCACTAAGCTTGTTGACAAGCTAGAAGGTGTGGAAAACTTCTGTGCCTGGAAGTATAGGATTTCACTCATTCTTGAAGAGAATGACCTAGCAAGATTCATTAAAGAAGATGTACCAGAACCTGCCGATGCTGCAGCTAAAACAAAACACCAAAATGACATAGTTAGGGCCAAGAGAATCATTGCAGATTCTATTAAAGATCACTTGATTCCTCAAGTGGCTTCAAAGAAGACTCCAAAAGAAATGTTTGATTCCCTAACCAGATTATATGAAGGAACATCAATCGAAAGATGAATCTTAGAACTCAACTAAAAAGTACAAGGATGCAGAAAGGAGAAACAATTCAAGAATATTTCTTCAGAATATCACAATTCAAAGAACAACTAGAAGCAATTGAAGATACTATAGATGAAGACAAACTTATAATGACAACCCTTAATGGTCTCACAAGACCTTGGGATGTATTCATACAAACTATTTGTGCAAGAAGGGAGAAATTACACTTTGACCGTATTTGGGAATAATGTGTTCAAGAAGAAGCAAGAGTAGCTAACCGAGAAGCTTTGCTATCAAGATATGAAGACCAAGCCCTAGATACTCATACTAAAGGAGGAAGAAAGAAGTCTTACTTCTAGAAAGAAACTCATAAGGAGTCTCATCCCCCCAAAAAATTCATACATAAAGAATCTCACCCTCCTAGGAGATTCTAGAAGTTTCAGAAAGGTCAAAGAAGAGAAAAAGATTTCTCATCCTACCAATGTTACCATTGTGACAAGATGGGACATATTGCTAAGAATTGTCCAACTAGACGAGAATAATACAAGAAGAGAAAAAAGAGGCACCATCCCATGCAGTTGAAGATGAAGAGCCACCCACAAAGATGATAAAATAACAGATTGAAGACTATGTCTTAATCTCTACCCTCTCAGGATCAATGTCATCTGGTGAGGAAACTTGGCTCATAGATAGTGGTGCTTCCAAGAACATGATAGGTCAAAGAGGCATTCTCTCTTTCCTTACAGAAAATAATTTTCCCCAGAAAGTTACACTTGGAGATGATTATCAATACCCTATCAAGGGAGTAGGAGAATCAAACTACAAGCTTGATTCAGGGACACCAATGAAGATGAATGATGTACTATATGTACCAGGTTTGACAAAGAACTTACTCTCTATCTCATCTTTAGAAAAGAGAGGCTTTAGAGTTGCCTTCATATATGGAGAAGTTCTTATGTGTCCCAAAGGAAAAACCATGGAAGAAGCAATTATTATTGGAAAAGAAGAAGGTGGCTTGTATAACCTAAAGGGTCACTCAGAAGCAACCTTGACCCATTCCATTGAGAATCCATGTGAACTTTGGCATAAAAGATTAACCCACATCAACTACAAAGCATTACCATATGTAAGAAAGGCATTCACAGGTCTACCAAAATTCAAGGTTGACCATGAAGGAGTGTGCAATGGTGTAGCAGAAAGAAAGAACATAACTATAATGGAAGCAGTGAAGACCATGATCCATGATCAAGATCTTCCAATGCACTTATCAGAAGAAGCATAAAAAACAATAGCGTGTGTACAAAAAATATTGTAGCATAGTGCACTTGGGTTCAAAACCCTTGAAGAGATGTTCTCCGGAAAGAAGCCAGAAGTAAGCCAGAAGTAAGCCATCTCAAAATATTTGGCTCCCAATATTTGTACACATTTCGAAAGAGAAGAGAACCAAGCTGGACCCTTCAGTAAAGAAGGGAATATTTGTTGGATACTGTGAGGTCTCCATGTCCTTTAGAGTTTATATACCAGGTTACCATCATATTGAGATCATCAGGGATGTAACCTTTGATAAAGATGCAACACTCATTAAATCAAGAAGATGCCAACTTGAATAAGTATATGAAGAAGAACCTGTGGCTCCCAGAGTTGCAGAACTAGTGAGGGAAGTCATAACTTGCCTTGATGAGGAGATTCTAGAAGATCATGACATAATAGAATCTCAAGAACCTCCCCAGATGACGATCTTCGACAAGAGAAAGCCAGCCTGCGCAAGGGAACTTATTCAATATGGAGAGAAGTATGGTTCCTGCGAAGGAACCATGAGACAAGTCAAGAAACCCAAGCCATTCTCCAATTATATGGCTTTGATGTGTGATCTCTTAGAGAAGGATCCTACTTGCTTTGAAGAAGCCATTCAAAAGAAAGAATGGGCAGATGCCATGATAGAAGAATACCAATCCATTATAAAGAATGATGTATGGGAAATAGTTCCCAGACCAAAGAGAAAGGATGTGGTATATTCCAAATGGATTTTCAAAATAAAACATGCTGCTGATGGAAGTATTGAGAAATATAAAGCAAGATTTGTTGCTCGTGGCTTTTCTCAAAAAGAAGGCATTGACTATGAAGAGACGTTTGCTCCTGTAGCCAGATACACTTCAATCATAACCATCATAGCTCTTGCAGCTAAGATGAAGTGGAAGTTACACCAGATGGACGTGAAAACAACTTTCTTGAATGGTGTCATTGAAGAAGAAGTGTATATAGAACAACCTCAAGGGTTTGAAGTTGAATACATGAAGACTCATGTCTGCAAGTTGAATAAGGCTTTGTACGGATTGAAGCAAGATCCTAGAGCTTGGTATGGAAGGATTGACAATTTCCTGACGAGCTTGGGCTTTACTAAGATTAAATATTATTCTAACCTTTACTTCAAGGTTATGAATGATGATCCTGTTATATTGTTGTTGTATGTGGATGACTTATTCTTAACTGGAGAAGAAAATCTCATCACTGATTGTAAGAAGAAGCTCACTGCAGAATTTGAGATGAAAGACCTTGGCCTAATGGACTATTTCTTAGGTCTTGAGGTCTGGCAGAGCCCAGAGAAGATCTTCCTTAAGCAAGGGAAGTATGCAGTTGAAATACTGAAGATATTTGATATGTTGGAGTGCAAATCCATGAATACACCCATGGAAACAAAGTTGAAGCTCTTGGTTGAAACTTTTTCAGAATTGATTGATGCTATGCTGTATAGACATATCATTGGATCATTGATGTATCTGACGAACACCAGGCCAGATATATGTTTTGCTGTGAACATATTGAGTGAGTTTCTGGTAGAAACCAGACGTGTTCACATGGTTGCTACAAAACATGTGATGAGGTACCTTATGGGTACATTAGATTGTGGTCTCAGTTATAATGGAGATCATGACTTCAAACTGAGTGGTTATATTGATTCAGATTGGGATGGAAGTGTCTTTGACAGAAAGATCACTTTAAGATGTTGTTTCAGTATGGGGTTAGCCATGATCTCATGGCAGAGTAGGAAGTAATCAAGCATTGCTCTTAGCACGACAGAAGTAGAATACATTGTTTCATGTTCTGCCAATTGTGAAGCCATATGGCTTCAGAAGTTGTTGACAGGTCTATTCGATCTAGAGATGGAAGCAACCATGATCCTATGTGATAACCAGAGTTGCATAAAGATGACTGAGAACCCTATGTTCCATGACAAGTCAAAACACATAGAGATCCGATATCATTACATCTGTGATATGGTGTAGAGGGGAGCCATAAAGCTCCAGTATGTTAGCACGAATGAACAGGTTGCTGATGTGTTGACCAAGCCTCTATCTCGTGTAAAGTTTGAGCACTTTCGAGATAAGCTTGGTGTAGTCTGAAAGGACCTCCCTCGAAAGGGGGAGTAGTGTTGATGCGAGTCTCGTGATGAGGATTTCTAGCTTTGTGTTGATGTTGTTGTGATGCCAACCTCGTGCTAAAGATTTCCAGCTTCGTGCTGATGTTGTTGTGATGCCAACCTCGTGCTGAAGATTTCCAACTTAATGTTGATGTTGTTGTGATGCTAGCCTCGTGCTAAATATTTCCAACTTCATGCTGATGTTCTTGTGATGCCAGCCTTGTGCTGAAGATTTCTAGCTTCGTGTTGATGTTGTTGTGATGCCAACTTCGTGCTGAAGATTTCCATCCTCGTGCTGATGTTGTTGAGATGCCAACTTCTTGCTGAAGATTTCTAGCCTAGTGCTGATGTTGATGATGCTCCAGCCTTTGTGCTGTGATGCTATTGTTGTTGATGATGCTCCAACCTGTGTGCTGTGATATTGTTGTTGTTGATGTTGTATCAACCTTGAGATTTTATTGATGATGATGTATTAGTGTTATACTAATCCATGTTGATGCAGATGATGATGATGCCATTCCAGCTCCCGACTGTGAATGATGATATTGATGATGAGAAAAACTTTCGATGATTTATAGATATGCCAGTCAGTGTTCCAGATGCTGTTGATGTTGCTGCCCTCTCTCTCTCTCCTAATGATGTTGTAGAATACCCTTCTTGTTAAGGGGGAGAGTTGAAATATTGTAACTGCAATGAGTATTCTATTTATTATTGATTTATTATTCATTAGATCAATCCCCTTTTGTGGATTGATCATGTGGGGCATTGTAGTTGACCAAATCCCCTTTTGCGGATTGGTCAAACCCTAAATACATTATGCAAATTGAGAAGTCGCCCCCCATGCAATTAAAGTGGTTTTAACCACTTAGAAAGACAAGTCGACCCTACCCAACGAAGAGACACCATTTCAACACCCGTCAGTTTGTATAAATAAAGGAAGCCAACGCCTCATTTGTTCACTCACTCAGCTCACTCATCTAGTGCGCAAGTTTGAAGGAAGTTGCAGTTACCAGTGGTCGGAAGAAGGAAGAGAGAGAGGCACATTGCTTATTGAGTATATTCTCTAGTGTTTGGTTTATTGTCGTGGCATTGTATTGGCTATCTATATTAAGGAAGTTTTTGCTGGGTTTTATTCCCCATAAGGGTTCCCCAGGATAAATGTTGTGTATCTTGTGATTGTGTTTCTCTCAATGATCCTATCTATGCTATGGTTGTCTAGTAAATTGAAAAGAAACCTAATAATATATTAAACCTTAACAGGGTCTTCCATTGCGCGTCGTTCTTGCCTTCTGCATAATTTCATGGATCTCCTCTTGATCAATCATAATTTGATCTTTCTCTTTACTGCGCTTTTCTCTATCCATTTCCCCCTCCATCTCAGACCTTCCTCAGTGTTTCCCCTAACTCCCCCATGCACGTAGGGTAGTTTAGATTTCTGATTCCATGGTTAATACCCATTTATCATGCGATAATCTCTTGATCGAAGTGTACAATGACCTGATGTACCTTCCCCTTGGGCCCTTAAGAAACTCATGCTCTACTACACTGTAAGACTTCGATGTATCTACGAAAAATTCAATGGTATACCCCACTTCACTGCTGTCTAGCCAGAAACCTACTGCGCCCGTGAATTTTTTATTCGCCCTTTTCAATCGCTCAATATTATTGTCTGTCCACTCCACTGATCTAACTCTATTTGTCGAATGATTATCTTTCAACCGTGTTATCCACTCCTGCAATAGTGTGGGAAACTCACTAAAGAAAATCTCATGTATTTTGCTGAATATGTATCTCTCCAAGTACTGTCTTGGCTTAAACCTAAGGCTTCTATTATCTTTATGGGAAAACTTTAGTTCCTGAACTGTCAACCATCTTTCAATCTCCGCTTTCATGGCGTTCCAACCTAAAAACATCCCCTTTCTTAAACCCTCGCACTATACTGCGTGATACATCCCTCCAGATCTAATCTTCTGAGTTCCAGCCGACAACAAAACCATTGTTGGTTACTTCTGGGTTGACCTAGGTTTTAACTACAAGACTACTGACAACCCTTCAACCATCGACCCTTCTAGATACCAGAAGGAAACACAATGCACAAAGTTCACTCCGTAGTCTCACTCAAGATGGCTTCAATGGGTGGTCGCATGACTCAAATGTATGCAACCATGGAATGGGATGCGTTTCTCTCTCAGAGGCATTGGATCTACTCTTTGTTATCCCTCAAACCCTCATTAGATCCTAGTTTAGACCAATAACACTAATATTCCAATAAGACTTCATTAACCATTATAACAACATGTATTTAATGAAAGGTATTCATCTATTGTAACATAAGATTCAGATCTAAACACTAGCTATGAAATTCATTTACTTAGTGATGTTCTGCAGATTTCATCAGTTTTTCCTTAGTGCGTAGTAATATAACATTTATCAATTAACATATTCATCATAAAGCTTGTTAACTCCAACATAACATTGAGCAATGCAATGATTCATACACATGACACAGATATACCATGGTTCACCCCCTCTTGGGATACGTCCACAAAGATTTGTTGCTTGGGATTTTTATTCATATTCTTGCAAAATCCAGTGTTGTGCACTATACATTCCTTCCTCCATTATAGCCGATCTCTACAGATCGCAAAATTCTCTCAACAAGTCCCCCTACTCAACTAAAGAACCTACTACAACCTCAACAATACACGTCCACCATACCTACCAACCCTCTCATGGTCCTAATACATTCTACTTATACAAAACTAGGACAACGCCCTTACCAAAACCCTAACCCTAAGCATATTAGGTTTGTCCACTTTCTCCTTGACTTAATCTTGGTTGGTCCACGATCCAACCGTTCTCCAAGTCGATGCTTGTCCACTTTCCAACTGTTCTGCAGTAGTTTGTCCACTTTGTAACTGCTTTTTCCCGACGTTGGTTTTCCCATATTTCCGGCGCGCTCCCCTATTTTCCGACGCTGCCTTGAAATCTTCAAAATATCCTTGGTTTTCTCCCAAAATTTGCCTGTGCCAACATAATTCGAGACAACAAATAACATTGCAGAGTATGAAGCACTGCTGTTAGGTCTTAGGGCAGCTAAAGAAATGAAAATTCAACATTTAAAGGTTCATGTGGATTCTGAGTTCATTATACAACATGTTAGAGATGTATATTAGATGAAGAACATTTAGTTGAAAGACTACATAAATTAGGCATGGGATATAATTGAATCCTTCTTTATGTCTTTTAACATTGTATATATTCCAAGAAATTAGAATGAACAAGCTGATTCACTGGCTGTGGCAGCAAGTACTTTCAAACCTCTGTTACCCCCAAAGTTGAAATATGAAGTAGAGGCTAGGTACAAGCCTTCTATTCCAGATAATGTCAAGTATTGGAGAGTGTTTGAGGAAGATTCTGAAATCAAAAGATTCATTGAAGCTATGGATGATTTTATTCAATTCAGATCGACCAAGATGAGGATTTAGATGAGGATAACTAGAATTTAAATTTTCAGAACATGATTGTTGTGCATAAGATCTTGCAATTGCCCACTAATCATATCCCAAAAGGTCTGGTACCTCTTGAAAGATTTTTTTATCATAATGATGTTCCTGCGAAGCTCCCTAATCCAAAAAAAGAAGTAGATGTGATCGATTGCAATCTTGGGACTGCTGCAAATCCCAAGCATATTAAATTATCAAAAATTCTGTTAGGAAAACACAGAGCTAAGTATGAGGAACTGTTGAAAGAGTTCACTGATATTTTTGCATGGAAGTATGAAAATCTTAGGACCTTTGATGAAACTGTCATTCAACACAAGATACCTTTGAAGGAGAATGTAAAGCCTTTCAAGCAGAAGTTAAGGTAGATCAATCCTCTTTTGTTACTTATTATGGAGAAAGAAGTCAAGAAAATTCTAGATGCTGAAATCATTGTACCCTTGAGGTATTCTGACTGGATAGCAAATTTGGTGCCAGTGAGAAAAAAATTGGTGAAATCAAACTTTGTGTCGATTTCGGAAATTTAAACAGGTGCTCTCGGAAAGACAACTATCCATTGCCAAAAATGAAACATATCTTGCAGAGGGTAGTAGGATCTAGCAGGTTGTCTATGATTGATGGTTTTTATGGATACAACCAAGTAGCTATTCATCCAGATGATATGGAGAAGAATTCTTTCAAAACACCATGGGGTACTTTTATGTATACTCGAATGCCTTTTGGTTTGATGAATGCAGGGGCCACTTTTTAGCGAGCCATGGATATTACCTTCGTGGGAGAGAAGGATAAGTTTGTGGTCATCTATTTGGATGAAATTACTGTGTTCTCTAAATCTGATGAGGAGCATCTACGCCATTTGAGATAGTTATTTCTGAAGTTCATAAGATATGGTCTTTCTTTAAATCCAAAGAAGTCTCATTTTTCTTTAGAAAAAGGGAAATTGGTAGGTCATATTGTTTGTGGCGATGGAGTTAAAATTGATCCTGCTAGAGTGATATCCATTCAAAGGATTTCTATCCCTAGAACTGAGAAAGAAATCCAATATTTTCTTGGGAAGATAAAATTTCTTAGAAGGTTTATTCCCAACTTTGTTGCACTGGTCAAACACATAACTGACATGTTGAAGAAAGGAAGTGAGATCAGATGTAGAACATAAGCTAAATATTATTTTCAATCTATTAAGCAGGCTATTTCAAATGCACCTATTTTAATTAGTCCAGATTTTGAAAAAGAGTTCATGATTTTTTCTTTTGCATCTCATGATACTTTAGCAGTTGGCCTGTTACAGAGAAATTATGAGGGTTTTGAACAAACCATTTCCTTTTTTAGCAGGGCAATTTGAGATGCTGAATTAAAATACGATATCATGGATAAGCAGGCTTTTGCTTTGGTCAAAGCATTGTAATCTTTTAGAGTTTATGTGCTACATTCCAAAATTACTGCATATGTACCATCTAGTGCTATCAAAGATATCTTGACTCAGTCAAACAGTGATGGAAAGAGAAGTAAATGGATAGCTAAGCTGCTCGAGTATGACATGGAAATCAAGCCTACCAAGCTAGTCAAAGGTCAGGGGTTAGCTAAACTGCTAGTTGATTCTAATTGCAGAGTTCTGGGAGTTGATTACATCTGTAACAATTCATGAAATTTACATCCTCAAAACAACACTTCTTAGGTGAATGAAAAGATCGCTGAATCTAAATGGTACAAAGATATTCTTTATTTTCTGTAGAATTTCCAAGCTTCTTTAAGAATGGACAAGTCTAAAGTAAGATCCCTAAAACTCAAAGCTGTAAAGTATTGTGTGAATAATCAGACTTTGTTTTGGAGGGACCCTTTTGGATTTTTACTGAGATGCCTTGATGAAGAAGAAATAGAGAGATTCATGATAGAGTTTCATGAAGGAGTGTGTGGAGGACATCACTTCTGGAAGTCCACTGGATATAAGATACTTAGGGATGGGTATTATTGGCCTAGTATATTTTTTGATGTCTGTGCAAAATTCAGAGCATGTGGAAAATGCCAAAAGTTTGCTAGTAAGAAAAATCTCAAGCCCTTACCTCTCAAGCCTGTAAAAGTGCCTGCACCTTTCCAACAATTTGCTTTGGATTTCATAGGTGAAATTCATCCTCCATCTAGTGGCCAACATAGATGGATTATGACAACTACAGATTACTTCACGAAGTGGATAGAAGCTATACCTACAAGGAGGGAAACTGATAAGGTAATCATGAGTTTTCTTGAAGAGAATATTTTATCTAGGTTTGGTTGTCCGGAAGTGATCATCACAGATAATGCTGCAACTTTTAAATCTGCTAACATAAGATTTTGTGAAGACTATGCCATCAAGCTTAGGAATTCCACACCCACAGGGTAATGGCTTGACATAATAATCCAATAAAAGTACAGTAAAGATCATTAAGAAACTTTTGGAAGATAACAAGAGGGCTTCGGATTCAAATTTGAAATATGCCTTGTGGGTTGACCGTGTTAGCACAAAAAGAGAAATTGGAACTTCATCTTTTTAGTTAGTATATGGAATGGAAGCAGTCTTTCCAGTACAACTTGCTTTTCTATATGTAAATTTTCTGCAGGAAATTGAAGCCGAACCTAATGATTCTATCTAGAGGATTTGTCAGATTGTATAATTACAACAAGCAAGAGAGAGACTTCTTGAGAAGGCACATCAATATCAACAAAAGGTTAAAGAGACTTTTGACATAAAATAAAAAACAAAGCAGTTGATACCCAGGGATTTGGTTTTGAAATGGGATGCCCACAGAGAAGAAAATCATGGGAAGTTTGACAGCATGTGGTTGGGTCCATTCATGGTGAATAAGGTCTTAGACGAAGATGTTTTGGAAGGTGAAGATGTTTTTGGTGGCCTAGTGAATGGGCGTTTTCAAGGATATCGCAAAATTTGGAAGGTGAAGATGTTTTTGGTGGCCTAGTCAATGGGCGTTTTCTGAATAAATTCTTTTACTAAATCCATTGGTGGCTCAAATCCCATTGTACATATCGGTGTGGTGTGGTAGTTAGACAATAAGGACTCCATAGCCCAATGGAGCAATGTTGCAACTTATTTTTTTTTCCAGTTTTCATAATTAGTTTTAATCTTTCAGTTTGATATGTTTTGAATAGAGTTTTTTGAAATTTGAGGAGCTGAAACAATTACAGTTTGTAGAATAAACATGGAAAAAAGATAAAAAGATTAAAGGAACAGGTATACTCAAAGTTCTTGGAGTTTCACAGGGAAAACTCCATCCCCCATGGAGCCAAATGTTATCACCTCTAATGTTCTACAAAGTTTTATCTCTCACCCCTTACTTTCTTCATTACAATTTTTTTGTAGAGGTTATATATCCTCATCATATTTTGTTAAAGGTTCAAAATCTTTATCACGGGGGTCAAAATAATGTTATGTTGTTAGGAATGAGAGATATTTAGTCTTGTAAGAGGGGTTATGAGGAATTATGCACATGTTTATAATGAATGTCTCATGACATCATTTAGTTTTAAATCTTTCCACAAAAGAGTTGATACGATTCTTTGGGTCTCAATCCAAAATAGAAAGGGTTAAATGATGTATAAATTGTAATCATATGTGATGTCATAGCTCATGTTTCATAATTACCAGAGTTAGATAACTGTTTTTCAAGTCAGTGCCATCCAAAAAATGCCAAAGGAAAATTTTTTCAGGGTGCTACAAGAACTTCCACCTATCCTTGATTTTCACCATTACAAGTATTGTTGGAGGATTTTGAAAGACGTGGATCGTCCTACCTGACAGAATGAAATTTCAAGACAGTTATCAAGTACACAATCAATATCATAACATGCAGACGTGGCTGTACTTTCACCTTTCTATCATCCAATTTGTCACGCAGATGGGGTTTTAAAAACAATTTTTAATTAACATGGCGGTATTATTTGCTACTCCATTTTCACATTGCAGCTAGTTGATTCAAATTTCCTCCATATAGCAAACATATCCAATATCTATCTCCACATAGCCAACATATCCCACTTCTTTAGCAAGTAATCCAGTCTCTTGGTCGTGACAACAGATATGGGTAAAAGTGGACATCTAAACAGAAAGGAACCCAAAGGACCTGAGCTTTTGGAGGCATACATAAACGTCAAACATGTCTTCGACCAAGCTGGTTGGTATATGTATTGTGCTAAATTAGATGGTTACCACTATGATGTAGCTCATACATTCACTGAAGGATTTGATGGACAAAGGGTTCATATTGCTAATATGATAATGTAGGTTACAAAGGAGTCAATAAAAACAACATGTAATCTCCCTTTCGATGGTGAAAAATGGTTCACGAACAAGTTAATCATAGGTGGGGATGTCAATCAATTTTTGAAACCAGAGCACAGAGATCCAAACTGGGATAAGGGTATTCCTAAGGACTGGATTGTTGATGAATGGTTGGAGGCTTTGCAAATTCTAAAACGCTATATCACATGTGAAGTACGTTACATTACTGTGTTCCTGTTTCATCTTCAATTTCTCCTTCACTTGTCTGGGATTAAAAGGATGAGTTTTCCATACTGTTTCTTGAGGGACCCGAATAAAATGGCTATGAAAATCCAAGCGAATCCCATGACTCCCCCGCATGGTATATATCACTAAGGGTTAACCAAGGTATTCATTAAGGCAGATTTGGAGAAAATACATAGGACATGGGATCAATTCTTGATCCAGTCAGGGTTTGAACCAGAAGTTCATCCACCTGCCAAAAAGTTGTTTTACAAATTTGCTGAGCCACCGCAAGTAGCATCATCAAGCACAAGTTAACCCGTTGTTTCAAGGAAGAATTAAAGGAAAACCAGTTTGAAGATTCCATATGAACAAGTTGAGGCTACCCCAACCAGTCTGCAAACATGTGAAGGATCTTCTCATGTGTTGGGTGGAGGTAGGAATCCTTTCCCATATGCACATAAGTTTTATGTTAAAAGAAGTAAAAAGTTAGCAGAACCTATGATGTTGAATGAGATTCAATAACTTGAGACAATATAGGTACATTCAAGCCTTGCACAACCTAAAGAACCTACTCCAAAGATTGTTCCTTCTAGTTCTAGTTCTTCTGAAGATGATGCTTATAGATATAAAGTTCTAGTAAGGAAAAGAAGTACTAGGCCACAAAACAAGTTCAAATTGAAATCTCAAGCCATGTATAACCCTGCAATCAAGGATAATGTTATAGTAATCGATGAGGAACCCACAAACCCTAAGGTGGAGCCATCAACAAGAAATAATGTTTCTACAACCATATTTGAGAAGAAGAAACCTAAGAAGGAGGATCTAGCAACAAACAAAAAAGTTCCTACAAAAAAAGAAAGAGTTTCTACAAGACAACAAAGGAAACAAAGCAAGAAGGGCCCAAAACCTATGACCAGATTTGAATATGATAAGCCAAAGAAAATGACAAATCTTTCTCAAACAAAGCAAACAAAAAGAAACATTTTGGATCTGTTAGTCGAGGCAGCTAAATCTGTCTTTCAGGGAGAAGTTTTAATTCGAGAGCTTAAATTTCTATGCAAATATTAATTTTTGACTAAAATTTGATTGATGCTTGAAGAAAACCTTTTTGTTTTCATGCACTTAAGGTTTTATCACCCTATGGATAATGTTGGCTGTAACCAGGAAAATAAAAATGCATTAAGTATGTTAAAACATGGTTTTAAAATGGTGCCACAAGAAGTTACTGTATCTCTCCATAGAGGAAAAATATTGGCGCTACATGAACACTTGTAGCAACCAATTTTGCAGTAAAAGACAGAGTTGCATTTTTGTGATGGGGAAAGGAAGAGGATGAGGTAAATGCTTTATGGAATCAAGAGAAGGAGTAAGATATCCTTTTTAAAGTCGATCTACAACCTATTTTTGATGGATGACAATGCAAATCATTTATCTATTTCGAGTTGTCAAAATGTTGGATCAGATGGATCACAGAGGATCAGATGGATCTCGAAAGATTAGGTGAAGGATGCAACATACCATCCATGTGTAATCAAGTCAACCAAGGACCTATTTCTATGCAAGGATGTTTTCTAGATTATAGGATCTAAATTGTCACAATTTTCCATTCTATATATCAATAGATATAGGCAAAATTCGCCCTCAGGGCCTGTAGGAGTTAGTTTTGAGATATCCTTGAGTATCAGATTGATCATAAATGTATGAAACTGATGTAAAACTCTATATATTTCATGAAGTAGAGGAAGAAGTGGTTGGATCCCTGTTTTGGCTTGATAATTTTATATCTAAAGACTATTTTGATTCATCTTGCCTATCAAAAGACTTAAAATGCTAATAAAGATAATGGTTAGTTTATGTGTTTTTCCTTTGTTTATCATTTTCCTTATGTCTTTTGAAACACTCTGTTGATGTTATATGATTGTATGACAAATGATTATGTGCCGAAAAGGTTGTTTTAAAGGATTTTCAAGAATCTTTGCCACATTGGTGTTTCTTTTCCCTAAATCTTATTTGGAATGAATTTCTAGATAAAGGTTTATTCTCTTGTTGCATAAATACATTAAGGAACAAGTTTGTTTATTAGTGTAATTATCAGTTTTGTCCTTCCTTTCTCCCAATCACATCATCCAAAACTTTAAACCACTAATCATTAGTTTTATTTACATGACTTGATGCACCTAGGTAAGTGATCTTAATAGATTAGACCATTATTTCCTTTCAAACCAAACAAGATCTATCCATCTCTAAAACTCTTGTTGAACATTTTGAAACAAGGTGTGCTAGGATTGACTCAATAATAGTCTTGAGTGGACTTCTAGCGCTAACAAGCGCCAGAGGCATTGTTAGACGTCGAAAGCTGCGAGGCTCCTCCCAGTACACTAGGGAGAATGATTGCATAAGTAAACCATCTTTAAACATTCTATAAATATGTATATCTGAAAATGTAATATGCATATGTGTAAATCTCTTAAAGTCTATTAGCATGCTTATAAGCCAATCATTGTCAACTATAAGAGTGAGAGGGACTTTGTAAATTTCTATATTTCCACCTTATATGAGAGAAGAATTTTGTAAACAGAGTTTCTATATTGCCACCTTATATGATGTAAAGAGTGATATGAACCTCGTTAGATGGATTCCTAGATAACCACCTTACACTTTGTTATAGAGTGAGAGGAATCTCGTTAGAGAGATTTCTAGATAGCCACCTATATGCATATTGTTTTATAGTGAGAGGAATCTCACTATGAAGATTTATAAAATTTAGACAATAGTATGGACAAATGTTTTGTCTTGTAATCAAATAAAAGGTTACATATGGATCGAATTGTCTAAGACAACATTTTGTATTCTGAAGAACTGAAAGCGAAGGAACAAAAAGATGAAGGTAGTTGGAAAATGTAGATTATAAGAGGAAAGAGCATTAATGTAATGCAAAACTTTCTGGAGTTGGTAAAGGAGAAGTAACCCTCTTCAGAGAATAAGAGGCATAAAGGTGCATGCTATAAGCATCTTTAAATACTGTGTCATGTTCATGTGGATGTATACCTTGAACACAATCAATCAAGAGAGTTACAAATGATAACAATACAACCAAAATTGTTCTTCAAGGAAGGAACGATAATGGAAAGAGTATTCATTCAGGGACCCCTACAGATACATCAAGAAATATAAGAACAACGAGTCCAAATGGGCAAGGCATAGATCAACATTCCACTTGGTTTCATATTGGTCGAGATGGACTATATTTAGCAATAGAATATAGGAGTGGATGTTGAAATACAAGATACAAGTATTGCAGATATTCAACGAACAAGACTTTTGTCACCAGGGAATCTATGAGCCAGAACTGGAGCTATTAGTGACAGTGTCGGAGGCCAGAGTCAGATCCATACTCCGAAAATACAAACATAAGTGAATTGATATAATACCTAAGATCAAAGACCTAAGATGAAGATTAAATTCCAAAAGAGTCAGCGATATGAAAGAGTGAATTATCATGACTAAGTTGTTGAATATCTATAATTTTGGAGGTCCAAAATTTCTTCAGTGGGAAGGTGTGATTCAGGAGGATCTAAGGAATGCTAGCAGAGGTCCAGGAGGAACCAAAATGCTCATAGAGGTCCCCGGGGTTCCATAAATGCTCAAAATTAGTCCATCTCAAATTGTCTCGAAAACAACATCATTGTGTATGTAAATTTAATGACAAAAATCAATAAGTTAATATTCCGTCATACACTTAGAAACCTAGATATAACTGTCTTGCATGAACTCTGAAATGTTTAAAACCCACATTCAAAAATTACCATAAGCAGAAATACACATTGCTAAGTAATTATGCAATGGAAATAAACACAATGAACACCATTCAATCACGCTTGAATAACTCAGAAATTTAGGCAAATGCCAGGGAAAACCCCAATGTGGGGAAACCAAATGAAAGAGAGAGAGAGATCTTATTATTAAGCTTCAAGAAAATACATATCAACAACAAAATCACAATTTCTAGCAAGAGAAATCCACTTACAACACACTAAAAATAGTCCCAAAAATTCTGCCTCGTGATTCGTTCCAAGTTTGTACTACTGTAGGACCCTCCCATAAAATTGTACCTCGAAAACGATGCACACAGCCCGCTGTACAGACTGTTCTGAACGACCCAACAACAAGAAGTAAAACCTTCAATACAACCTTGAAAACCATGCCAAAACTACCTTGATTTCTGTGCCCTCTTTCCCTTGTTGTACAGACTGTACGGATCCATACAGCACGACCTCCAACAACATAAAAATAACTCAGCACTAAAACATAGATGTTTCATTGGGATTTGTGCCCACTTTCTCTTGGGAAATGTGTCCTCTTTGTTGCCCTAATTTTCCTCTCTCAAGCCTACTAAAAAATTCTCTCTCAATGTCCTTCTCTTGTGTCTTGCACACTACCCAATGCATTATTTTATAAATATGAAAATGACATTTTCCCTCCAAAGTGTCTTTTCACCTTCTTCAACCCTAAATCCAAAGGCCAAGATCTAATCTTTCCTTTGAAAGATCAAGGGCCATAATTCATTCCCTTCAAAAAAATCACTTAAAATATTAAAGTACATTTCACTTTATTACATAAGTGCACTTTATGAAATAAAGTCACTTTAATATTAGAAGGCCCACTTTATTAAAAAATCACTTTAAGAAAAGAACCACTTTACAACTTTATAAAAACCCATTACAATGTTAAGTGCCTAGTAGTGTCAACATAAGGTAACATCTGCATACAAGACAAAACATGCAGAGTACCTCCTGAGCTAAAAAGCTATCACTCCCTGCTAGCAAGGGATGTACTCGCTGCCATCTCCATCATCTAGTCACATCACATTGTGCTCAGTAGGAGCTCCCTCTGAACCTCGATCCATCCTCAACACCTGCACATAACTCGAACTAGAAGATCTTCTCCTGACAACTATCCAGAACCATGAGCTCCTTGGAGAATCCACTCCACCTTGAGCATTGGTTCGACCACACCAATTGAGCCTTCTACCGGTGCTCAAAAGAGACTCACTCTCTTATCTCAGAATGCAATACTGAATCCTTGGTACCACCGTCGTCTCAAGAGCCTCCTCATTCTCCTCATTCGACGCTGAATCATATCCTGAAAGTTGTCCTCGCAACATATACAACCTGTCCACCCGATCACCGATCAACTGCAGTTCCAACGGGTCCACTCCCTCCGTGTAAATAAAGACATGTTCCCTCTTGAACACTGTACATTATCCTACATCCTCCAAGGCTGAGACTGAGAGCAAGTTAACCCTCAACCCTAGAACAAAAAAAACTCCATCAAGCTCCAAGAATCCTCCATACTTGAGTTAGAATCTAACCCTTCGAACTCCACGTACAACTCGCGCCATACCACCTTTATTTACCACTTGTCGGTCAGGAACTGTCTCTATGATAATTAGGAATATTCGTCAAATTCCCGTCATGTGGCAAGAGGATCCACTATCCACAATCCATCTGATATCACCTCCAAATCATTTGCTATCGGCACTAGAAACTAGGGTCACCAAAGAAAATTCCCTGTCATACTTGGAAGAAAAGTCCTCGATGGTTGTTGTAGCAGTTGTCTTAGGCCCCTCTGGTTCCTTCTTCTTCTTCTTAGGCCCCTCTGGTTCCTTCTTCTTCTTCTTTTTCCTCTCAGGACAATGAGAAGCAAGGTGCCCCATTTGGTTACAACAATTGTTAATGTTTAAGCCATTATTATAGTTCTTTGCATTTCAATAGATAACAATAGCATAATACAAGATCACTGAGAAATACACAATCACAAGAGACACAACATTTATCCTGGGAAACCCTCTAGGGGAATAAAACCCAACAAAATGTCCTTATTATAGATAGCCAATACAATGCCAAGAGATAACTCAAACTAAAACATAAGTTCCTCTCCCAAAAATGCGCCACTCTCTCTCCTTCTTCTGCAATTCCGAAACTTGTCTCTCAAAATGAGCAAGTGAGTTGTGTCTAAGTGAGGTGTTAGCCTCCTTATTTATATTAGACTGACATGTGTGAAGTGTCTCTTCACTGGCAGGGCTGGCTTCTCCAACTGGGTGGTTATAACCATCTTTATTATAATTCAGCACCCCTTTAATATTTTCTAGGGCCGACTTCTTATTCTGCCTATTACAATTATCTTTTGACCAATCCGCAAAAGGGGATTTGTGTTAAGCCCTAATATTGGCTCACTACCCCTTAATTGGGGCATATTATATTAGTAATGTTATTTTATTTATGTCGGCTTTAGGCCATTAGTTGTAATTATACCTCCTAGTCTCCTATATATACCAAGGAGACATTTTCATTTTGAATCGTGTTGTACTTGAACATTTAAGTGGGGTAAAATGAGGTTGGCCCCTGGAAGAGGTTTATTATCTGAAATTATCTCTTTTTCAAGGCGTTGAGTACTTTTTCTAAGGTTTTTCTATGCTATATTGATATTTGGTTCTTAACATATGGTATCAAAGCTTAAGGTCTTGGGATTTCGCTGCTACATCTGAGACACCTTGGCATTTTCGCTATAACTTTGTTTCTACAACGTATTAGAAGGAATTGCGTGGAGGATATTTAGTATACGGATCAAGGTACGTTGGGCTCAAAATTCAGCTCCTGAGGCCTTATAATTTCGGAGATACAGCCTGTACAAGATAGGGTTCTGGAATCATCCTGAACTGAGTCATTGTGGAATTTTCGCTATAAAAACTTTTCTGTAACGTTTCAGACCCTGAAATCCAGAGGCTATTTACAGAAATTAGTAAGGTATCTGTGGTAAAAAGTTTAGCTTCTGGGTCATCTTAAATTTGTAGATACACCCTGTGTAAGATAGGGTATCTGACTAGTCCTATTGACTAGTCTCAAGAAGTTGTTCCAGGTAAAACAATCATAACGTCTTTCTAGAGTATCCAAATTGAGTGGGACTAGTTTCATTGGATTGTGGATAGTCTGTAGTATTTCTGGTGTGAGTTTCAGAATTTTATATCAATTATTTTGTGCGGGGCATGCTATATAAGTGATATCTCCTGGAAAGGCCAAAAATCAGCAAGTTGTGGGGAAGTTACCATAAATTCCACTTGGCACATCCAATTTTGATCAGACCTCTGGCATTGCAGAGAAGAAATATTAGAGAACAACATAAAAGAAAGATTCATACCCAGAAGGGCAAAAACTTGGGAGATACAATAGAAGAAATATTGTCTAGTAGAACCACCTCAAAACCAAGGTTCAAAAGTGATACTTGGCCAACATGCCACCAAAAAAGGGAACTTCTTGTTGAAATTCTGAGGTCCTATGAGGCTGCCATCTAAGGTCTGTCTTTGACCTTAGTATGGCTCTAAGTTTCAACTGTTTTGCTGTCTTCTTTTGCTGTTTTAGGACAACAAACTGTCATGTACTTTCTGCTCAATGTTTTATAGGTTAAGTGCTCTTTTAAGGTGCCCTTGCAA
>JASDQU010501302.1:35674-46985 GCA_032191745.1 Picea mariana | reverse complement strand
CCTTCTGGGTATGAAAATTTCTTTTAGGTAGTTCTCTGATATTTCTTCTCTGCAATGCCACAGGTCTGATCAAAATTGGATGTGCCAAGTGGAATTTACGGTAACTTCCTCACAACTTGTCGATTTTTGTCCTTTCCAGGGGATCTCACTTGTATAGAATTCCCCACACAAAATAATTCATATCAAATTCTGAAACTCGCACCCAAAATACTATAGACTGTCCATGATCCAATGCAACCAGTCCCACTGAATTTGGGTACTCTAGCAAGAAGTTATGATTGTTTTACTTGGAACACCTTCTTCAGACTAGTCAATAGGGCTAGTCAGATACCTTATCTTACACAAGGTGTATATACAAATTTATCATGACCTAGAAGCTGAAATTTTTACCACAGATTCCTTACTAATTTCTATAAATTTCCTCCAGAGTTCAGGGTCTGAAACGTTACAGAAAATGTTTTATAGCAAAAATTCCACAATGACTCATTTCAGAATGATTCTAGAACCCTATCTTGTACAGGCTGTATCTCCGAAAGTATAAGGCCTCAAGTGCTTAATTTTGAGCCCAACGTACCTTGATCCGTAGAATAAATACATTCCAATAGGTTCCTTCTGAAACGTTGTAGAAAAAAAGTTATAGAAAAAATTCCACGGTGTCTCAGATGTAGCAACGAAACCCCAAGACCTTGAGCTCTGATACCATATGTTAAGAACCAAACATCAATATAGCATAAAAAAAGCTCAGGAAAAGTACTCAACACCTTGAAAAAGAGATAATTTCAGATAATAAGCCTCTTCGAGGGGGCAACCTCCTTTTACCCCACTTAAATGTTCAATTCCAAGATGATTCAAAATGAAAATGTCTCCTTGGTATATATAGGAGACTAGGAGGTATAATTACAACTAATGGCCTAAAGCCGACATAAATAAAATAAAATTACTAATCTAATATGCCCTAATTAAGGGTTAATGAGCAAGACGACATAAATAAAATAACATTACTAATCTAATATGCCCCAATTAAGAGTTAATGAGCCAATATTAGGGCTTAACATGTTAGGCTACGAGTTTGTTTCATGTATGATTCTTGGTAAATCCTCTCTATGGTTGCTATGCTTTGATTTGTCAAACACCTTATAATGAGAAACTCCACCCTTTGCACAATGATGATACTTAAACGCACCTGGTCATATTCTGTACTCTAGTGATAGTGGATTTTTGAAAATGACATGTCCATCATTTCAAGTTAAGTCTCGGGATTTGTTCTGTACCCTCGATGATTCATTACACAAAACGCCATATTCTCTTACGAAACCCCTTATTCCTCCATTTAATTCTTGCAAGGGTTTTATTTCCTTGGTTTTATCCCTGGTTCTTCTTGTTCTGTGAAACCCTTCTTGCTTACAGTGGCTTATGTTGCCTCTGTGACTGCTTGTCTGAATCCACATGGTCCCTGTTGTCAGTATCGAACAAAATGGCTTGCAAACCCTACTCCTATATGATGATGCAAGGGAAGACTTTAAGGGTCAAGGTTGGCTCGAATTTCTTGAGAGATTTCAAGGTTTCAACTTGAAAACAACCCAGGATTTTTCCCTCTCTTTTGATGGTTGCCGAGCCAAAGTAGGAGATGTTCAAATCAAAGTCACCGAGGAATTTTTAAGCCAGGCAACAAGTCTTCCACTTAGCGAGCAAAAATGGGTTAAGAATACCCAATTGGAGGAGGTTCCATGGAGTTTGTTCTTTACCTCTCAAAAGATCCAGTGCTGTGATAAAGGTATGCCTATATCTTTGTTAAAAACTAGGTAGCACGGTTTATTGGCAATCTTGAGATATTTCGTTACATGTGAGGGTCGCTTTGGCCTCGTTTTTCTGTATCACATAAGACTATTAATGAACTTCATCGGTTTCCAGTTGAACATGCCTTTCTATTTATTGAGAAGTTTATATAAGATGGCCAAGAGGTATAAGAGATAGTGTTTGAATTCCAGTTTATTTCATCATGGGTTGATAAGGATGTTGTTAGTCCATCATTTAAAATTGCAGGGCGATGATTGGGACACTCTCCTATATTGAAATGGATTTGATACATCCATCCCCATAGAGGTTGATAAGCCCATGTTAGAAGAAACCCTAATCCCTTCCATTGACAGAACAATCTCCTCATCCAAAGAACCTTGTGATAGGGCCACGCTCGATGAGCCTATGTCCGAGCAACAAGATTCTGACCCAAGAGCCTTTGAATTTCATGACCATGAGCAGTACGCCTGCCCTAACACCTTTGAAAAAACAACAAACAGGCCCTCGCGCAAATTGTCTAAAAATGACTCGAATATAGGTTTTAAAAACAAAAGGGCAGGGAGATTAATTTCTAGGAGCCTACGAAATAAATCAAAGTCTCATATGAGCTTGATCAAAGTGATTGAGGTCCATGAGAGCTCCGATTCTAAGATCGAGAAGTTCTTGGAAAAAGAGGACCTAAGTTACCTCAAACCAGATCTCAGCCAAACCTACGATTTCGTAGACAATCTTCCACCGTTCCTGAAGCATAGTGAAGGTTTTCTAGGGATCAAACTCGGTAAAGAATTCACAGACAATGGTGGTGGCATTCGGACACACGACCATGGATATCCTCAAACAATTGTTCTAGATCCACAGTGTGAGGTTTCTTTGTTTTGGATCGACAAATATTACACAGATATACCTTCCCTTCAACTGTAGATCAAAACCCTCACCACTCAGATCGACTCATTAATGAGTGAAAATCACAGACTAAAGTTCAGTGCTCAAAGGCAAGGGAAGTGCTTGAAAAGAACTGGAAATGTAATAATAAAGAATGTTGAGTGTGTCAAAGTAGTAGTTAACTCTGAGGTCTTATGAGTCAAATTTAGCATGCAATTAAGAGGTAAAGATTTGTTTGTTTATATTAGTTGTGTTTTTATTTAGTTTTTCTATTAATATAGATTTAATTAGATTTCTGTTGTTTAAAATAAAACTAGCTACAAAATCAGCTGATTCTGTAGCAAGTCTATTCTCATTCGATTTTTTTGAAATTATTGGTTAGAATAATATCTAAACTCCTTTATTTTTGTTTTTCCTTTCAATATATCGTGTAGCTGGTGGTGATTTGATGATATGGACCATTTCTGAGCTTATTAGCCATTTCTTTGGCTCATCTTTTGTAAATAGAAACAAGATTTTTATAGTTTTGAAAGATACAGTGTGATAGGGAGTGGTTCTATTACCCTCTATTTTGTAATTAGTAAATCATTTTGAGATTTAATCTTATCCCACAAGATAAGATGTTTAGCTTAACTTAACTCTTTAAATACTAGAGATTTTTGTAATGAAGGCATCTTGGCTTGGGGCTGAAGGTGGACAATTTATTCACAAATTTGGACGGAACATACATTTGCATTTCATCTTTAGCTTTTTGTAAATGGTGTTTTTGTTTATGGTTTGTTTATCCTGATAAATTAATAGTTGTTGATAGCTTTGGTATTCATAATTTTTTATGGTATTGGGATAATTTCTTTAAAATATCGTTCACATTTTGATGCTTCAGATATTGAAAAGAGTGATCATTCATTCAACCCAAATGACATGATTTCTCTTTAATTTTTGTTGAATGATTAAAAGTTTTTTGTTATAGTTAGATTTATCTCAAATGTAATTGCTTGCAATCACAAATATCATAGTGACTATTTGCATCTCTCATTCTGTTATTAAAACTCACCAGTCAACATATTGTTCTGCATTTATTCTGAACAGTTTCAAGGTTCATTGCAGGTTTACCTCTTGGACAAGCTAGTTGGATGTTCTCTAATCGTACAAATGTTTGGGTGCAAGCTGATTAACTCATTAACAGGTTAGCTTATTCCTTTTTGTCATTTTTTTGTCATTGAAACTCAAATATATGGTTTGGCTTTGACCATCCACATACTTATGTTTCATAATATATATTTTTTATTTAGTTTAGATTAATAAAGAAAAAACAAAAAGATATCTTATGTGCTTTCTTTATCTTCTTTTTTTCAAAGCAGTCATTTTCTCACATTGAGTTTTTGTAAGTTTAGATCAAAACTTGTAGCGTGTATATCATGTATATTAATAAGATGAGTAAATCTCCTAATTAATATATTTATAATAATTACATCTTATGTATGTACATATATATAGTAATTAGTAATTAGTTGGTTGTTTCGTTTCTTTTTATTTGTTTCCTTAGGACTCTTAGATTGGCTAACAGAGCCATTAAACCCGTCAGAACGAGTTACACCAAACAGCTTGGGTTGTTTAGACAGCCCTAGACCGGATTCGTTCTTCCAGTTGGCGGACGGTCATTTTTGCCCATCAACAAATGGCGCTAGAAGGAGGGCCAAACTGACAAGATGGCACTGTAGGGGCCTTTATTTCAAATGTATTCAATTTCCCTATGGCTCCCCAAATCATTGTGTTGGAACATGCTTTCCACTTCTCATTACCAGTTATTCCCAACAAGACAGCTAACCTCTTTTCAAAACTCACCTTTGATGGTGAAGGGAACACATCTGCAGTAGACCATGTTTCTAAATTTCTTTATAAATGTTTAGGACATAAGATCATTGATCCTAGTGTCACGTACAGATTGTTCGCCCTCACTTTCCGAGGTCGGGTTAGATGTTGGTTTGAATCTTTTCAGGCTAATTTTATTTATTCTTTTTCTGAGTTTGTAATTGATTTTTTATCAGATTTTAACAACTATTATTATGATGAATTAAGTGAAGAATTAAGTCGCTTAAGGAAAGAAAATGGTGAATCACTCAATGGTTTTGCAATTAGGTTCATTCACGTTTGTACTATATTCCCGTTGAAATAAATATCGCTTATTAATGAATGGTTCAAATATCTCATTTCTCTCTCAGACAAGCAAGATAAATTAATTGTTAACCAATCTGAATTGAGCATTAACACTCAATCTCAAGATGGTTCAAATTTTGATATTGATCTTGAAGATTTTGAAGCACCTAAATTTTTGTCAACTTCTTTCATTTTGTAAAATCATGAGCAACATCATCTTTTACAAAATGTAATTTTCACCTCTAATCATTCTTTGTCAACGATGTCTCCTCCTGTCGAAGAACGAACGCTGACTTTAAAAGACGACAATTGTCACACTCTCATAGATTTTATATATGTTTCTAAAGTAATGGAGGCTGAGTGTAAAGTTGATAATCACGTGGATGATAATATTCCCCTAATTTAGTTCAACAGATCCATGATCAATCAATGGGAGACAAAATCATTAGGAAATCTTCTATCTCTAGTGATTTTCTTTTAAATTTTCCCTCACACAATGAACCAAATGATATCTTAGAAACTATCTCTTATTCTTTGAAAGATAATACAACAGAGGTTGATCAATTTATATAAGGAGAGGGGACAAAACCAGATTTCGAAATGCATATACCTATCATTTCAATAGATGCATTATGTCTTCTTAATTCTTCTACATATTATTCCTTGTACCCTGATATTTTTGATCCTAATGATGTGCGATTGCATGTTTCATATTACCTTGGAGAGAATTCAACATTATATAATCAGGTACAAAGAGATTACCGAATAGAAGATAAAGAGGGAAATAATTCTGCCCATGAAAATATTAATTTTTATTCTCATCCGTTATTTGTGGGTAAATCAAGAAATGATTTGAAAGAGTCCCAAATTGCATTTTCTGTTGATTCATCTCAATTTGTGTTTCGAGAAGGATCTAAATTCTTCCATGATCAATTTGAGGTTGAAAAGTATAATTGGTCAAATATTATCGTCAATGATGAGTATTCAAAAATGTTGGGCGTTCCATCTAGTTAACCTCAAATAGTTAACCTTGAAATATCTAAGCTCAATGCAAAGTTTCAAGAGAATGAAACACTTATTTTCCGATCGAGAAACATGATAAGTTATCTCCATATTGATCCGACCTTTTTACAAGATTCTTTCCTTGATTGTATAATACTTTATTCTCACCAGGAATATTTCTCGCATGTGAATTCTTTCAAACCATCCCATGTCAGTAATTGCATGTATCATGATAGTATTGCAGATTGGTTGGAATATTCATATCTGAAAAATTTCCAAGGGAATGGTAAGATTATCTTCGCTTTATTTAGAGATCAAGGAGGTAACTTCAACACACTCATTTTATATCCTTCGAAGAAAATATGGAACGAAAGGAAGATTGTTGGGAGGATGGGGCACTTCGGTTTAGGCCGATGGTTATGTCAGGTCCCCATAACTCTCACAACCTTCATAATCTCATTCTTTCATATTTTTGTAACCCATATAATGATAAAATTGTCGAATGGCTGGAGGATTCATACAACAAGAATGTTCAAGGGAATGGTAAGATCATGCTTGCCTTGTTTTTAAATGATGATGATAAAGGTGAGTATGATATATTTTTGTCATTTTTCGATATACTACCATTCTTGTTAGTAATATGTGATTTTGTTTCTACTATAGGATTGAAGTTATTCCGATGGCTACATAGGAAGCATGACTTCACGTAGTATTCTGATTTGTTTAGTAGCTAGGTTACGTTTAGGAGTAGGTTTTATTTTAGTTTTATTCCTCACTATTTTTCTTTGTAAAAATGCGGTCATGAGCACAAGTGGATGCACCACGAGAACCATAATATGACTGTTGTTAGGGAAGTTTGCATGATCCTTTTCTCTCTGCTTTTTGTTGAATATTTCTTTTCAAATCCGCAGTATTATTATGAAAATTTTAAATGGAAAGTAAAGAGATAAATAAATTTGAATTGTAAATTCAACCCTGACCCAAGGTACCACGAGTAGGACTGCTTTCACATCAATGAGGATTTTTCTATTTTCTTTCAGTTTCTCAAGAGATATTTCGCGTGATGTTTTCGGATACACATTTTGTACATGTTTTTCTGTTTTGATTTGTTTTGGTTTCCACTTTTTATTTCGTTTTCATTTTATTGGTTTTCATCTACCTTTCAGTTAAAACATGTCTATATCACGGTTTGGTTCAAAGAAGGAAAACAAAATGCTTCATCTTAAAACAACTATCAAGGACTGTGAGAGCATCAACTACTATAATTTCCTGAAATGCAGACTAGATAAAGAGGGTTTCAAGTTCAAAATTGATTTCATGGTTTCACTTTGCAATTATGAGTAGACACGACTATCATTAAAATCTCTTTACGATGTCCTTGATTTTAAGAAAGTGACTCAAGGATGCCTTCCTATCCTCGAAAAATCAGTTTCATCATTAAACTATTTTCAAATCATAATGAAGGTTATCAAGCAAAAAATTAAAAGTCTGGAAAATAACAAGTGTTGTAAAAATCGGGATTTTTCAGTGTCACCCCGCTGTCCTAAATGTCTTTAAATTTATATCAGATTGTGAATAAATTATCGAGAGTTGTGGGAAGTGTTTGTAAACCCACCGGGATACTGAACAGGTCTATTGGCAGTGGGTAAATGCATGCATGATTCCAAGACAACTTCGTCGGGGTACTGAACAAGCCCGCTGGCAGCGAAGCAATGTCAGGTTCAAGAAAAATTTTCAGGTATAAATTTTGATATTGGTCATAAGCATCCTTCATTTTGAATTGAAATTTCTTGGACATGATAGAGGCGTCAGAGTGGGTTAATTGACATCCCTTCTGAGGCTATAGATGCCTGCTGGAAGCAGTGGCCCTGTCAGCAGTATCAGAGCCATTGACTTGAACATCGTTGCTCTCATTTTTAAAAAATTTGTCACTAGGTTTCATTCTAACAGAAATATGTCTGAAGCTGGACCGTGTAATGATTGTTGAGATGCATGATGTCCTTCAGCTGTTCTTTGATCTGCAATCATTCTAACAATCCTAACACAAACTCCTCGGTGATACAGAGATAACTGCTTCTCCTAGCAAGTCACCATTGTTGGTAGCCCCACAATATTTTCACTTCTCAAAGCAACAAATAATAGATTTTGTAGTTTCCTCCACTTAATCACATGAACATTGCTACTTGAAAGATGAGTTTTGGGCTATAAAAGATTTTATTTTTCCTTGTTCTCATTTTCATGCTTCGTTCATGACTGAAAGCATGAACGAAGCATTGAAACTTGTGAATTTATTGCATTTGAATTTAAGGATTATTTACCTAGGAGAATAAATGATCATACAAACCTTTTTAAGAACGATATTTTGCTTTAAGGCCTATCTCATGTCAATAAATTAGTTGTTTTAAAATTGCTCATTGTTATGAGGTTTACTCTAGACCTCTAATTAATACACCAAGAATCGATTGATGTTAGGCTATGAGTTTGTTTCATGTATGATTCTTGTAAATCCTCTCTATGGTTTCTATGCTTTGATTTTTCAAACACCTTATAATGAAAAACTCCACCCTTTGCACAATGATGATACTTAAACGCACCTGGTCGTATTCTATACTCTGCTGATAGTGGATTTTTGAAAATGACATGTCCATCATTTCAAGTTAAGTCTCAGGCTTTGTTCTGTACCCTCAGCGATTCATTACACAAGATGCCTGATTCTCTTATGAAACCCCTTATTCCTCCATTTAATTCATGCAAGGGTTTTATTTCCTTGGTTTTAGCCCTGGTTCTTCCTTCATTCTTATGTTGCCTCTGTGACTGCTTGCTTACAGTGGCTTATGTTGTCTCTGTGACTGCTTGTCTGAATCCACATGGCCCCTGTTGTCCGTATCAAAACAAATGGATTGTAAACCCTGCTCCTATATGACGACGCAAGGGAAAACCTTAAGGGTCAAGGTTGGCTCGAATTTCTTGAGAGATTTCAAGGTTTCAAATTACAAACAACCCAAGGGTTTTCCCTCTCTTTTGATGGCTGCTGAGCCAAAGTAGGAGATGTTCAAATCAAAGTCACTGAGGATTTTTTAAGCCAGGCAACAGGTCTTCCACTTAGCGAGAAAAAATGGGTTAAGAATACGAAATTGGAAGAGGTGCCATGGAGTTTGTTCTTTACCTCTCGAAAGATCCAGTGCTGTGATAAAGGTATGCCTATATCTCTGTTAAAAACTAGGTGGCATAGTTTATTGGCAATCTTGAGACTGTTCGTTACATGTGAGGGTCACTTTGGCCTCATTTTTCTGTATCACATAAGATTGTTAATGAACTTCATCAATTTCCAGTTGAACATGCCTTTCTATTTATTGAGAAGTTTATATAAGATGGCCAAGAGGTATAAGAGACAGTGTTTGAATTCCAGTTTATTTCATCATGGGTTGATAAGTATGTTGTTAGTCCATCATTTAAAATTGTAGGGTGACGATTGGGACACTTTCCTATCTCAAAATGGATTTGATACATCCATCCCCGTAGAGGTTGATAAGCCCATGTTAGAAGAAACCCCAATCCCTTCCATTGACATAACAACCTCCTCATCCAAAGAACCTTGTGATAGGGCCGCGCTCGATGAGCCTATGTCGGAGAAACAATATGCTGACCCAAGAGCCTCTGAATTTCATGACCACGAGCAATACGCCTGCCCTAACACCTTTGCAAAAACCGCAAACAGGCCCTTGCACAAACTGTCTAAGAATGACTTGGATATAGGTTTTAAAAACAAAAGAGCAAGGAGATTAATTTCTAGGAGCCTATGAAATAAATCAAAGTCTCATATGAGGTTGATCAAAGTGATCGAGGTCCATGAGAGATCTGATTCTGAGATCGAGAAGTTCTTGGAAAAAGAAGACCTAAGTTACATCAAACTAGATCTCAGCCAGACCTACGATTTCGTAGACAATATGCCACTGTGCCTAAAGCATAGAAAAGGTTTTCCAGGGATCAAACTCGGTAAAGAACTCACATGCAACAGTGGTAGAATTCTGACACACGGCCATGGATATCCTCAAACAACTGTTCCAGATCCATAGTGTGAGGTTTGTTTGTTTTGGATCGACAAATATTACACAGATATACCTTCCCTTCAATTGTAGATCAAAACCCTCACCACTCAGATTGACTCATTAATGAGTGAAAATCACAGACTAAAGTTCAGTGCTCAAAGGCAAGGGAAGCGCTTGAAAAGAACTGGAAACGTAATAATAAAGAATGTTGAGTGTGTCACAGTAGTAGTTAACTCTGAGGTCTTATGAGTCAAATTTAGCATACAGTTAAGAGGTAAATATTTGTTTGTTTATCTTAGTTGTGTTTTTATTTATTTATTCTATTAATATAGATTTAATTAGGTTTTGGGTGTTTAAAATAAAACTAGCTACAGAATCAGTTGATTCTGTAGCCAGTCTATTCTCATTCAAATTTTTGGAAACTATTGCTTAGAATAATATCTAAACTCCTTTATTTTTCGTTTTTCCTTTCAAGATATCATGTAGCTGGTGGTGATCTAATGATATGGACCATTTTTGAGGTTATTAGCCATTTCTTTGGCTCATCTTTTGTAAACAGAAACAAGCTTTTTATAGTTTTGATAGATACAGTGTGATAGGGAGTGGTTCTATTACCCTCTATTTTGTAATTAGTAAATCATTTTGAGATTTAATCTTATCCCACAAGATAAGATGTTTAGATTGATTGAACTCTTTAAATACTAGAGATTTTTGTAATGAAGGCATCTTGGCCTAGGGTTGAAGGTGGACAATTTATTCACAAATTTGGATGGAACAAACATTTGCATTTCAGCTTTAGCTTTCTGTAAATGGTGTTTTCATTTATGGTTTGTTTATCCTGATAAATTAATAGTTGTTGATAGCTTTAGTCTTCACAATTTGTTATGGTATTGGGATAATTTCTTTAAAATATCGTTCACATTTTGATGCTTCAGATATTGAAAAGAGTGATCATTCATTCAACCCAAATGACAAGATTTCTCTTTAATTTTTGTTGAATGATTAAAAGCATGTTGTTACAATTAGATTTATCTCAAATGTAATTGCTTGCAATCACAAAGATCATAGTGACTATTTGCATCTCTCATTCTGTTATTAAAAATCAACAGTCAACATATTGTTCTGCATTTATTCTGAACAATTTCAAAGTTCATTGCAGGTTTACCTCTTGGACAAGCTAGCTGGATGTTCTCTAATCGTACAAATGTTTGGGTGCATGTCGATTAACTCATTAACATGTTAGATTATTCCTTTTTGTCGTTTGTTTGTCAATGAAACTCAAATATATGGTCTGGCTTTGACCATCCACATACTTCTATTTCATAGTATATTTGTGCTTTCTTTATCTGCTTTTTTTCAAAGCAGTCATTTTCTCACATTGAGTTTTTGTAAGTTTAGATCAAAACTTGCAGCGTGTATATCAT
>JASDQU010501301.1:51181-62176 GCA_032191745.1 Picea mariana | reverse complement strand
AATAAAAATTCCTGCGACGAATTTGCTATATAAAACAAGAAAAGTTGTCATCGTAATGTCGACGACAATAAAAATTCCTGCGACAAATTTGCTATATAAATCAAGAAAATTGATCGTCGCAATTGCGACGACAATAATAAAAATACGACAAATTTTCTGTATAAACCAAGAAAATTTGTTGTCGCAATTTCAACGATAATAAAAAATCCTACAACAAATTTACTATATAGACCACGAAAAATTGTTGTCACAATTGCAACGAACAATTGGTTTGACTTAGTTTGCCTATATTGTCGTATTGGTGATGATATTTCTTTTTTTGTCGCAATTGTGAGAAGTTCCCTACGATCGTCGCACTTGTGATGTTAATTCAAGTTCGTCGAAATTGCCACATTCTATGATACGATGTTTGAGAGACTCAAGATTCGTCTCAATATCCATGACATAATGTCGTAAGAGCGTCGAAATAGTAATCGCAAAATGACCCAAATTTGCTAGTGTGAGGACATGTCAAGGAAGTTGACCTTGGCGTCACACACTATGGGGAGTAGCCTCTAGAAGTCCACATGGGAGTGCCATGTGTGAAAAAAATTCTCCAGATCGTACTCCTTTGTGATTGATTTGAGTTGATCTGTGAGGACACTTATCTAAGAAGTGATAAGTGGGGCACTTATCTGAGAAGGTATAAGTGGGTTTTGGCTTATAACCCAATGTCCCTTGTGGAGAGCACATGAGGACATGTCAAGGGATTTTACCTTGATGTCACACACTATGGGGAATTGACCCTAGTGTTTCTAGAGGGAGTAGCCTTTGGAATTCCACATGGGAGTGCCATGTGTGACAAACATTTTGATACTGCGGTGGTTGTGTACCACTGACGGAGACTGTGTCTCTGGACAGTATAGTGGTTGTGTACCACTGTTAGTGACTATGTGTCACTAGACAGTAGTTGTGTGCTACTAGCAGTGGTTTTGTACCACTAGACAATAGTTGTGTACTACTGTGGAAAGATACCTCCCTAGCTAAGAGGGAGTGTTGATGTTTCAGCATCAAGTAGACCTTCTCCTAGATTGGGTTGCAGACCAAGGGAGATAGGAAACATTTATCACAAAGGTGTACTTGTGGTAAATGGTCCCAGGCGTAGTACTAGTCCTTCCTTGATCATGAAAAGGAATAATATGGACTCGAGGTTCTTGAGGTTCTTTCGACGTGTCAGTTAGGATTGGGTTGACATTCACTCATAGGTGTGTACCTACAGTGAGTGATCCTGGTGTGGTCTTTGTCCTAGTCACAATGATTTGAAAAGGAATGATAAAGACTCAAGATGCTAGATGATATCACATGCGGACCCAGTGTGAGCCTGATCTCAGAGAGAGTCAATTGGCTCAGAGGGAGAGCCACAAAAGGAGTTTCCCCTTGGTTCAGGTGGGAGAGAGACATCTCCCAAGACTGGCACACAAGTGTCATGAGTCTAGGGTGAAGTTTGTATACTTCATAGACAAGCTTGGCATGATGCAGAATGTCTCCCTCATTGAGAGGGAGTGTTGATGTTTAGACAACATCGGGAAGTCACTCTCTTAGATTAATAATTAATAATATAATTATTCATTATTAAATAATATATATAATAAGTAAATGATAATAATAAGTAGTTATTGATTATCCAAGGGATGCATCCTTTCATGGATGGTCACCATATGTTATCTATATATGGAACAAGCATCATTGTAATAATATATTGAATCTTACATAACATCATCTCACATAAAAATTCAACAAAAAAATCATGATAAGTTGAAAACATGTATTAAAAGACAATAAAAAATTATATGTGTGTGTGTGTGTGTGTGTGTGTGTGTGTGTGTGACCATTTTAATATGTCATTCAACAAATTAAAACCTTTAATAAAATGTCCATTCCACCTCTTTGGGTTTTGGTTTGACCATGAGCATAATAACTTTTTATGGGATAATGATAAACATGACCAAATAATGCAAAGTATAGCATGTTCCCAAAATTGGCACTTGTAAGAGTGATGTTTTTCGTGTACTGCAAGAATGGAAACATTCTTGCAATCATGTGGGTTTAGGCACTAACACCAACCAAGTAGTAGGACGATCCATTAAGACGTGTTCACCTATATCTTCTTTCAGACCACGAATAATGCATTCCTTGAAAAAATTATCAAACATTCCCTTAGTGTAGATGGATAATTGCTCAAAAGTGGATATGAAATATTTGTTTGTCCTAGATTGTTTAAGATTGGTCAGTCATCTCAAATAATGAGTGTTTGTTTCAAAGGATGCATAGAGGTCTTAGAAAAATTGTTCCAAAGTAATATAAACCCTATGATATTTCTTATGCCATTGACACCATTGCAAATGTTCAGGATCCAAATATTAGACCCTCATGCAAAGTTTCATCAAGTCATATGTGATGCCATGCAAGGAAAAGTAATGTTCCATCTAAGTGACCCATATTATAAAATTTGTTGAGATCAAATTTAGGAAGTATGTGCCACATGTTAGTCATCTGATCAGGGACAAGTGGGGTGGAGTGATGCCCATTGGGATTGGATGATTCAACCCATTCCTTTTGTGTAGGTTGGTCTTGCCATTGATAACTTGAGTATTATGAAGTGAGGATTTGATTTTTCATTTCTATGAGTTTGGACATTTGTTTAGGTAGTAGTTCCATGTTGGATAGCTTGTCACAAATGTCATCAAGATTTTTCTAAGAATAGGAATGGTTGTGACCTATTTTTTGTTGAAACTCATCATACAAATTTTCTAGAGTGGTATCCATAGAGATGTGGGTCAACATGTTGTCTTGGGTATTTTGAGATAGATGTCTAGTAATGGTGTGGGTGGATTTGCCAAAATGACTTGCTAGAGTAGTACCACAATGATTAGCATGACAGAAGGATTATGTTGAGATAGGCCTCAGATAATGGTGCAAGTAGGGCCCATAATTTTTTTGGCCTATTCTTGGCGATGTTGCACTAATGCTTCAATATTACTACCAGAATTCTCAAATTCTCAACACAACAATTTATATAGTAAGTTTTACAAACTAACATTAAAGGACATGGTTTTGGGGGTCCTAAGGACAAGTTTTTGACATGTGTTATAGCTCTATGATATACATGCAAGGTTGAATAGTAGTACTCGACCCAATCTCTTAGAGAACCAACTAAGGAGGCTTGAACATACCCTTAGTTGTACTACCCAACTACTGAGTTACTAGAGAGTAATCGTGTTGAGTGTTGTTCTTGATGTAGTATAACATCAAAATGGTTGATCAACTTACTTAAATCTAGTTTTGGGAAACTTAAGGGACTTCTGATATATATGAGGGCACGTGGAAGATAAATTCCATATACATGTGGTCTATGATGTGGTACTACTTGAAGGGGTACCAACATGGGTTACAAGGGTGTCTAACTAGGTGAAATTGCTTGTATTTCATGTCTGTATTCTTCCCTAACTGTAGATTTACATGTTGAACGATAGATCATTTATTTATTTATAAACATGGGATTACATCTCTATTCTAAAAAAACAATTCTCTAAAAATATTCACATAGGAAAGTTCTTTGATACCACTTATAGTGTTCCTTATTAGAAAAAAAGAAGATTTAAAGTAGAAATAACAAAATATAGAAAGATTTAGGGAAAAAATGACAAATTATAACAATAATAGGAAATTGTAGAATAACCAAAATACCACAAATAACAATATCTTTATTGATGAAATCAATGTTCAGTCGCCTCTTTGAAGGGGAAACCTCTAGCTGAGTTGAACTCCAAATACAATATTCTTCACAAGACACCCCATTACATTACTTCTACTTCTTTATATAGTTTTTATATAACCTCCTATGAAATTTTTAGTGAAGGAACTTTGTAGTACGTGAAACCTTTTGGTAAGCCTTCTTACAATTATTGGTTTCACAATAGTTTCTATCTAACCTCCTAGGAAATTTCTAGAGAAGGAACTTTCTAGTAGGCAGAATCTTGTAACAAGTCTTCTTACAATTATTGTTTTCACACTATGTATATTATATGGGCCTTATTTAATAGAGATGACCTCAATACATAGAAGCATATCTATCTACTTAAGGAAGTTAGGGTAGGACCTTAACAGTACTCCAATCTTAGAAGAAGATCTATGTGATAGAACCCGGACTATACATAAACATAAAAAAACCTAAGATGGTTGTATGCTTTATATAATAAAACATTCATACAAATTTTTACCAAAAAGAATGTACCCAATGCATTTGATTACATCAACATGTGCACATATGATTTGCATAGAAAATGATATAATTACACCGAAGGTGTTTTTATAGGGGAGGTTATTCTCGAGGCTTCGTCCTCTATCCAAAGCGCATCACAATTTTCCATCTGTTCAGCAAAATCATCAAATCGTTTCATTCCACTTGTCTTATCCTGACTCCAAGTGACGACTTTGAGGCTTTTTCTTCCTCCCCATCTGCCATTTGTTTCCAGAATCGATTCCAATCTTTATTCATTTCTCTGGGTTGTGCGACAAATCTGTGGGCTTCCTCCTGTGGAGTTTCATGTGTAGTCTCCGACGGTTGTGTCCATATCTACAGTACATCCAAATATGAGTAGGAAGGAGGAAGTTAGGATCGTTGTGCAGTTCAGGCTATACAAAGGATCCATAGACATGCTCAAAACTCATGTACACGGATCTCCTGAAATTTCTTGCAGGTTTTCCACCATGAATTTCTTACACTGCTTTTTGTTTCCCTTCCACACAGTCTCGACAAAGGGCTCTATGAATCTATTTTACTTGGAAAACTAGAGGAATACTCGGGGATGTAAATTTCTCTTGCTTGATTGTTTATTTTTCTTTCATAAATTTGGATTTTTAGATTATATTTTGATGACATTGCAGGAGACGTCTTAAACTTGAAGGCACTAGATGGACTGCCATGGAATTTGTGGAACAATTTTTTTTACCTATTATGCAATCTATGGTTATTACCTATTGTGGTCTTTGGTGTACAATATAATTTGAATACCCAGATGTATCAATTTGAGTCCCAATCTGTGGAGTGAAAGGATGTTGTTGTGCTCTCAATTTCTCACGTCGGTCTTCGCCTTATCAATATCTACCTCCTGATAAGTTGATATAATATAATTTGAGAAGAGGGATTCTTCAAAGGAGCAGGTCAATACTTCAATCAAGGGCTTCTATACACATTAGCGTAAATTACCTTATGTGATGGTCCGCTTAATAGAACAACTGGGAAAACTATTGCATATTTTTACAATAGGTTACAATTGCTTAGACTTTCTCCTCTTTCCACCTCTAGAATACCACTATCTGCTCTTCTCACTCTTATTTGACTAGGCTGAACGTGCACTTTCTTTTCCACTTTGTACAGATTCTTTCAACTAATGAAAAAAAAAAATTAGATGAGCAAGAATACATTCAACCATGAAATAAACATATGCAGTGAACTTTATCTTTTAACATGAAGAAACAAAGAAGTAGCATAACCAACTGTAAGGCTAGAACATTTGGTCCTAAGGATCCATAGTGTGTTATATCTTAAATTCAATGAACTATGTTATTTTCACAATGGATTTCACAGTGATGAAAGCATATGAACGCATTGCAAAGGATAATGTGAACGCTCAGTGCTTCCATATCAAATCCTAAAACATATTTTCTAGAAATAGTGATGAAAAGTAGTTTTTCCCCTTCATTATTCAGGTTTCCTTCTATCTTCGACAAGAAAATACTTGTAATTGGCAACCCTTATGACTCTGAGCATACCATGTGAAGTTTTTTATTTAGCCGAAAAATTCCTTAACCATAAAAATTAATGAAATTTCAAAAATTTTCCCAAAGTATACCAAATAACATATGCCAATTATGTTGATATAAATTCTATTTGAATGCAAGATTGTATGGTTTATAGGGTTTCAACAGTTCTTTGCAATCTTTGGAATATTGGTTTTAAAGATCAAAATTTGTAAGACAAATAACTTCAAAGTGTTGTGAGACCAAAACTTGAAATAGACTAGCAAAATAAACCTTGTGGGTCTTCATTTTGTATCCTTCTGCCACCACAACGGTGACGGGTTCGAACCATGACCCTTGTTGACGAGTGTGGATTGCATATTTCCTGTCGAGAACCCACTGAGAAAATCCAGTGGCTGTGCTTCCGTTTGAACTCAAAAAGTATCTTAAACCTTCACTATGGATCAACCTCCCTTTATATGTTGTTTCTCGGTAGTGCACTTGAGGCCATTTGGGTGGTCATACAACATTTCAGAATATTCGCTTTTTTCTAAGCTTTGCAGAGTCTAAATATCAATGTAGATATGCATTCTAAATTCCATCCTACACAATTTTAGTCATCGTCATCACCATCTAGAGTCACGTGAATTTTTCTCCTAGACCAAGTTTGTTTCTATGTATATGCAGTTCATTCTTAAATTTTAATGGTCATTCACATATTTGATATATGGTTTTGCACCTTATGGATCTTGCAGTTGTTGTTTTCTACAACACTATTGACTTTATATTCTTTCAAATTAACACTTGCTAGCTCTTTCAGGATATCATGTAGTGCCTTAGTTAGTTTGTTAAGCTTTCTATGGATCCATGCCACGTTAACAACCATCTACAAACAAATTTTCTAACCTAGAAAACAATGTTAAACTTCTATGCATTCTAGTAGAGATCAATCCAAAGTTCTCTTACATCGTGACTAACATATAGCGTGATAGTCCTGACATATATATAGCACGGTGGCTCCCGTGGTGTGTCACAAAGGCAGCGAATTCTAATTGTAGCATCATTTATAACAAACACCCTGTGTTGTTGAAAGTGAACACGACGAGTAATGTAGCTTGAACTCAAACTCACTTGTCTTTAGCAAGTGGGCATGTCCAGAAAACAAACTTTATTATCCCAAAGGAAGTGCACATTATATCAATATATGCCTTGTGATATAATATACTAATGTGATTCAAAGGAGACTAATCAATATGAGTTTCAAAAGCATGAAGAACCTCAGGTGGAAATTATACATATGAAGCTTTAAAGAGCCGATGCAATCAATGGAAATTGCTAGGTAGGATATGGATTGGACTTTGGAAAGCGTGATGAAAGGTGATGATTGTAAGGAGATGTGAAGCTTTATTGTGTATGATGTTATCCACAAAAATTGCAAGGTTGGAGATCACTTTGAAAAACATAGAGAAATTACATCTGAATTGACATATGTGGATGCTTTTTCTAAATGGTTTATGTGTTGTTGACAATCATCACACTCACTTTCCAAAATATGAAATCCTTCAATACTTCAATCCCTTGAAAATTTTCATAAAGTAAATTATTTTCTAGTGTTGTGCAGGAGTTGTAGGTGCGAGAGTCGACTGCTCACCAACCATTTGATTTGGTAAGCTATAGAAAATGATCCTTTGAATGATTTATTTGTCTGACTGTGTTAGATAACTTATTTAGTGTGTCTCGGTGCACTCGCCCTCTCTGTCTCTACTGAAACGAAAGGAAATCCAACACACATTATAAACAATTACATGTCATTATGAATCACATTTAAAATCTTTTACCAATAATTTGTGCTTTGTCTTACTCTATGATAAATATGAGAGTAATAAAACATTTTACCTTGAGATTGTTAACACTTAATCCTTTAAAAAGGAAGTCCAAACATCATCGATATATCTTACATGAGGCATTACATTTAATGGCTTGAGTTTTCTCTTATATCCATTTTGAAATCTAACCATTTATTGATCCATTTCATAAATGAAGTTGGTAAAAATAAATGCTACATTTAGTTAATTATATTTATTATGAAATCTAACTGCTCATTTTTACACATTACCCATTTTTATTGAAGTTATTTCTTTGAGTGCTAAAAACTCTAACTTATGTAAAGTACATTCAATTCATATTGTGAAATATTTATACCTTAAGTTTTATTCCCTTTTCTTCTAACCCATTTCCCTTCTTTTCTCACTAAAGAAAAATTTAAGAAATTTTAGTCTTTGGAGTAAGAAATTTTTTCTTCTAACCCATTTCCCTTCTTTTCTCACTAAAGAAAAATTTAAGAAATTTTAGTCTTTGGAGTAAGAAATTTTAGTCTTTGGAGTGAACCATCTAGATAGATGGCTCAAGGAAACATATGAAGTGTAGTGTCATAGTGTCAATGGGAAGAGTTTTAGATGCAGAAAATGAGAAAGTAGAGGTTGAGGTAGTGAATGGACGAAATAGGAGAGGTCTCGAGTTATTAAAATTTTCCTAATTAGCAACTTGCAAAGAGAAATTTCGCGTGTAGCTTCCTTTTTCAACTGTATTACCAGAAATGGCGCTTGACTTGACTTATTTAATCCGTCTAAATATATCCTTCAACCTATCTTTATGGTTTGGAATTATGAAAATTCCATGAAATCAAGACTGGGGACTTGACTTGCTTTACGACTTCACACATCAAAGAAATCATGATTGACTCGGGACTTGCTTGACTCGGGACTTGCTTTACATGATCGATCGAATACATGTGATTTTGCCTTCCGTCTGAACATATCCTTCGCATGCCAACCTATCTTTATTGTTTTCGATGTATGAAAATTCCATGAAATGAAGACAGGGGCCTTGTCTTCCTTTACGACTTCACACATCAAAGAAATCATGATKGATTGGGGAATTGCTTTATTATGCGTACTCTAAACGTTTGAGWTTTTAGGTAATTGAAGTCTACTMATTGYAGCAACCGAAGTTAWTGCAAAGAGGAATTTCGCGTGTAGCTTCYTTTTTCGAGTGTRTTACGAGAAATCAAGATYGACTTGACTTATTTAATCCGTATGAACATATCCGTCACATTCCAACCTATCTTTATGGTTTTGAATGTATGAAAAATCCATGAAATCGAGACTGGGGACTTGACTTGCTTTACTGGTTCATTGTCGAATAGATGTTATTACTGGTGCATGTGGCTTTCTCTTCCAATCAGAGGTTGGTTGCAGCTTTTGTTAGTTGGATCCACTCGAAACCAGCAGACCGGGCCGGCCAGCGAATCTCCATATTCGATATCAATGCCCGGTCTAAAAGTTGGTTCAATCTGAACACACCGAATTCCTCGCTATTTTCACCGACCCTTTCGTCTACGATTTCCATTCATCCGTCGCCACAACTACATACGATTTTTAGTCTGAAACAGAAGATATTGCAATAGAACAACATAAGCAGTTGCATAATAATTGGGATGATCAAATTGTTGTCTACAGGAATCCTGTAAAGAATCTTTGAAGTGTAGATATTCGGGTCTGGTCAACCAGAAAGAGAGTCGAGGGCGGATCACGTGACAACCATGATCAGCGATACATCAAGTGATCCACAATGACAAAATATGTTATTGGTGAAATTATTGAATAGAAAAGAGCGAGAGTAAAAACCTGATGATCAATAGGAACAAAGAGATGATCAAGATGCCATAGAACTGCATCCTAGAGGTGGAAGTTTGAAACCTGTCTATCTATGTCCAGTGTTTGATATGTAAAAACGAAGTCAGGACCATTGTCATACAAATGGATCCACTTAGAAGTCTCTTATCCATAAGAATTAAAAAACCGGAGGTCATATAAGGAAATTTACAACTCAGTTTGTACTTGATGTTCAAGTGGAATTGTTGAAGGTATATGAGCCACTTTTGATGGTATTCTTTCTTCAACTTTCCTTACATTTGCATTAATTATAAGGATTTGTGTTCAGTGTGGACGATCACTTCCTTTGCTATAATATAATACTTTCATTGTTGACATGCCTACACAATGGAGTATGTTCCTTATCATAGGTGGGGTACCAATGAACTTGCATTAGAGGGTGTCTTGTTATGATAGGCTAATGAATGTTCATGCTAAGTAAGGACTACATCAAAAATATAATTTAAAACATTTGTCTCAGTCTCGAACAACTATTAGGCATTTGGTAGAATGAAGAGTAGTGCCAAGTAGAGGCAACACTTTAGATCGTAAGATGCTTTCTATTGTGCCTTGACCCAAACAAACTTATCTTTGGCTCCACCCTTGGTTTTTTGGCTCAAGGGATATGAGAGAACCCCAACATGAACTTGTGATAGAAGTTGGTGAGGCCTAAGAAATTGTAGAGCTCCAATTGGAATATCCACCTATAGACATCATGGATTGCATTGATGTACAAATAGTGACAAAAGGCCTTGCAACCATATTAAACTCCCAACACCAGGTACATATCCTAATGATGGTGAGTTGAGCACAAAATATATTAAAAATGCTGAAACACAATTACCAACTTAACGAGAACTGTGACCTCAAAACGGCAACTCTAGCCCTTAAAACTCATATTTTTGCATAAAAAACATGAAAATCAACCCCAAATCAAAAAGTGGTGTTACAAGTAGCACCATTTTTTCTAACTGAGTCAAAATTACAACATTTTTCAAACATGGCCTTCAAAACTCATACAATTGCTTAGAAAAACCTTAAAATTGACACCTAAATAAAAAACCGATGTTACCTAAATCAAAATGTTTTTTTCTAAACGTTAAAATTATAGTTCTTTACGACTTAATTGAAATTGTGACCATGACAATTGATCTCTACTCAAATAAATAACCCAAAATTGAACCCCAAATGATCATTTGAAAATTTATTTACAATTTTTTTTTTTAAATTTACATTAAAAAATAAATAAAAAGAAAAAAATCTTCCTTAAAAAAAATAAAAAACAAATGATTTCCCAAACAATAATTAATATATATCATTAAAAAACCTATATATATATATATATATATATATATATATATATTAAAAACAAATATTAAATAAGAAAAAAAATTTAATAAAATAAAAAAGAGAAAAATTAAAAATAATTTAAAAATAATAAAATTAAAAAAATAATAAAAACCATTTTAAAAATAAAAAACATAGAAAATTTAATTAAAAC
>JASDQU010501301.1:35185-49822 GCA_032191745.1 Picea mariana | reverse complement strand
CCATGAAAACTGATCTCTACTCAAATAAATAACCCAAAATTGGACCCCAAATGATCATTTGAAAATTTATTTACAATTTTTTTTTTTTAATTTACATTACAAAATAAATAGAAAGGAAAAAATCTTCCAAAATTTTTTATTGTTTTCGATGTATGAAAATTCCATGAAATGAAGAGAGGGGGCTTGACTTCCTTTACGACTTCACACATCAAAGAAATCATTATTGATTGGGGAATTGCTTTATTATGCATACTCTAAACATTTGAGTTTTTAGGTATTCTATTTATTAATTGGGCGAATATAACGTAGCATTTAGATTGAAACATTTGGGTACCACACATATGACCCAACCACCACAAAGAAGAGGAAGAAGAAAGTGGTGAGGATAATAAACAACGAGGAAGATGAGGAAAGAGGGTAAATTTAAGTTATTGATTACCACCCCCATTGTAATGCAACTCCCAAATCATCTTTTCATGCTCACCTAAAGGAACAAAGACATGATCAAGATTCCATAGAAGTGCATCTTAGAGATGAAAGTTTGAAACCTGTCTATCTATGTCTAGTGTTTGATATGTAAAAACGAAGTCAGGACCATTGTCATACAAATGGATCCACTTAGAAGTCTCTTATCCACAAGAATTAAAAAGTTGGAGGTCATATAAGGAAATTTACAACTCAATTGGTGTCGCCTTCATTGTACTTGATGTTTAAGTGGAATTGTTGAAGGTATATGGACCACTTTTGATGGTATTCTTTCTTCAACTTTCCTTACATTTGCATTAATTATAGGGGCTTGTGTTCAGTGTGGACGATCACTTCCTTTGCTATAATATAATACTTCCATTGTTGACATGCCTACACAATGGAGTATGTTCCTTATCATAGGTGGGGTACCTATGAACTACATCATACGGTGTCTTGCTATGATAGGCTAATGAATGTCCATGCTAAGTGAGGACTACATCAAAAATATAATTTAAAGAATTTATCTCAGTCTCTAACAACTATTACGCATTTGGTAGAATGAAGATTGGTGCCAAGTAGAGGCAACACTTTAAATCGTAAGATGCTTTCTATTGTGCCTCGACCCAAACAAACTTATCTTTGGCTTCACCCTTGGTTTTTTGGCTCAAGGGATATGAGAGAACCCCAACATGAAATTGTGATAGAAGTTGGTGAGGCCCAAGAAATTGTAGAGGTCTAATTGGAATATCCACCTACAGACATCATGGATTGCATTGATGTACAAATAGTGACAAAAGGCCTTGCAACCATATTAAACTCCCAACACTACGTACATATCCTAATGATGGTGAGTTGAGCACAAAATATATTAAAAATGATGAAACACAATTACCAACTTAACGAGAACTATGACCTCAAAACGACAACTCTAGCCCTTAAAACCCATATTTTTTCATAAAAAACATGAAAATCAACTCCAAATCAAAAAATGGTACTACAGGTAGCACCATTTTTTCTAACCACGTCAAAATTACAACATTTTTCAAACATGGCCTTCAAAACTCATACAATGAAAAACTTTAAAATTGACACGTAAATAAAAAATCGATGTTACCTAATGCAAAATGTTTTTTTCTAAAATTAAAATTATAGTTCTTTACGACCTAATTGAAATTGTGACCATGACAACTGATCTCTACTCAAATAAATAACCCAAAATTGAACCCCAAAAAAAATTTTACAATTCTTTTTTAAATTTACATTAAAAAATAAATAGAAAGGAAAAAATCTTCTAAAAAAAATTAAAAACAAATTATTTTCCCAAACAATAATTAATATATATGATTAAAAAAAACCAATTATTGGATTTCTTTTTTTTTTCTTCATTTTTTAATGTAAATTTAAAAAAAATATAAAAATAATTTTTAAGTAATGATTTATGAGTCGATTTTAAGTTGTTTATTGACTATGATAGTTGTTGTTGATTCCATGGTTTCAATTAAGTTATAATTTTAACTCCAAAAAAAAACTTGGTGCTACTAGTAGCATAGTTTTTCGTTTCAAGGGCCAATTTTAAAGCATGTATCCACAATGACATCATTTGTCAATGCAATTAGTATAAATTTTAACCACTACAAAAAAAAGGTGCTACGAGTAGTGCCACTTTTTTATTTAGAAATAAAAATAGCCACTCTAAAAAATTTAAAACTCTAAAAAATTCTCATGTTATGACTCTTTAAATAAATACATGAATATTGCACATTGTTCTAAAATTATTGTATGACTGTAAAATATCTATGAACTTGATGATTGAGGGGAAATTGATGAATTAGATGGATGAAAATTCAAAAATAGAATTTGTGCTCAATTCTCTAGCATTAAATGCCAATATTACTAACCAATGAAAATAAAATTAAAAAAACCCTTCTTACTATGAAACTTGACACCTTTAATGTATGTCAAAATGTGTGGTACCAATAATGTGTGGTACCAATCTTTTGGATTACAAAAAGGAACATTCAACCATTATAAGAACATGTTTAAAAAAAGTGACTTACGAACATGTTTAAAAAAAGTGACTTACAATGAATGTTAATAATGGATTACAAAAGTCTAGATCATATATTTTTGCAATAATTATTAGTGTTAATAATTGTTGGTGTTAATATTATTGTGGACCATAATTTATATACAACTCCACAACTAACTCTTTCATTACATCAAGGTGGAACAAGGATTTCTCTCATATTATTTTCTTCAAATATGACCTATGGTTTACTTCTCCAAAAGATTAATAAGAACCTTGCTATGCTAAGTCTTCCTCAAATATTATAGTCCCAATTCAACATGATAATAAGAAAGCATTTTTTTTTGGATGATTCAATCACAAAGAACAATTTCTTTGCACGGTATGAAGAGTTTGTCTTCATTATTGAAAACTATAGGAACACTATTGGTCCAGTATGAGTATAACATGAGTATAACAGTTACAAACAATTCAAATATCCCACAATAACTATATTTCAATATATTGTTGTGGTGTGTACTATCCCACATATTNAGGGCCAATTTTAAAGCATTTGTCCACAATGACATTAATTGTCAACGCAACTAGTCTAAATTTTAACCACTACAAAAAAAGGTGCTACAAGTAGTGCCACTTTTTTATTTAAAAATAAAAATAACCACTCTAAAAAATTTAAAACTCTAAAGAATTCTCATGTTATGACTCTTTAAATAGATACATGAATATTGCACATTGTTCTAAAATTATTATATGTTTGTAAAATATCTACTAGATGATTGAAGGGGAATTGATGAACTAGATGGATGAAAATTCAAAAATAGAATTTGTGCTCAATTCTCTAACATTAAATACCAATATTATTAAACAATGAAAAAAAAAAAAACACCCTTAGTATGAAACTTGACACCTTTAATGTATGTCAAAATGTGTGGCACCAATCTTTTGGACTAAAAAACAGAACATTCAACCATTATAAGAACATGTTTAAAAAAAGTGACTTACAATGAATGTTAATAATGGATTACAAAAGTCTATATCACATACTTTTGCAATAACTGTTGGTGTTAATATTATTATGGACCATAATTTATATACAATTCCACAACTAACTCATTCATTACATCAAGGTGGAACAAAGATTTCTCTCATATTATTTCCTTCAAATATGACCTATGGTTTACTTTTCCAAAAGACTAATAAGAACCTTGCTATGCTAAGTCTTTCTCAAATATTATAATCCCAATTCAACATGATAATAAGAAAGCATTTTGTTTTGGATGATTCAATCACAAAGAACAATTTCTTTGCAAAGTATGATGAGTTTGTCTTCATCACTGAAAACTATAAGAACACTATTGGTCCAGCATGAGTATAACAGTTACAAACAATTCAAATATCCCACAATAACTATATTTCAATATATTGTTGTGGTGTGTACTATCCCACATATTGAATCTAATGAAACATACAAGTACTTGATTCAGAGAAACATACAATCATTGTGCACAACAAGATGGACAAGGGAAATACTCCTATATATTAAGGATGGATAAGAAGGGAAATCTAATTAGTAGTGTCATGAATATCCTAGTTTCTTTAATTGGTATGCATACATATGTGATGACACAAGATTGGGGGATTTGACCACTTTAGCCTTCCATTAGTGAAAATGGTTTCAAACTTCATTATGAGTTCATTATCTTAATGCCTTAATGAACTTAAAGAACTAATGGTGGATAAATATGGATATTTGTTGTATAAGATTGGAACATCAAGCACCTACTACATGATGTGTTATTACAAACTAAATCATATTAATATTGTTTTTTCTATAAGGGAGATGTATTGAAATATCTTGAAGTAAGTGTTGATAATACATGCATGTTGCATAACGATTTACTACCAATTTTGTTGCTGCAAATGGATAATAGTGAACCTTACAACAACAAAAAATTACATGTTTTTATATGCATCCCTTCTAACAACAAGGAGGGATGAAATCCTAGAGGTTGGTTTCCTCTTAGTGGGTCACGCACATGAAGACATAGATTGAAGGTCATTGGCATGGATTGCGTAAATGATTTTTTGTATGAAAAATTTATAAGTTGTGTCCTTTGGTGTAGTAAAAGTCAAATGTTACTATGTATGGATGAATTTGTTTTTACAATGCACAAGTACATAGATTGTAGTAGTGATTCACTTATTTTTCATAAATATTTCATGAACATTTTCGTGAATGTTTGGAGCCTACTAATATATGTTTGTTTGAATAGAATATTGTCACAAAATACTAACCTAGATCCATGGTTTTACTCATTAATATTATATTTTAATGGTAGCCATGATGTTGACATGTTAGGTGTTTGAGTGGTTGGCATCTATAACCACTATTAATCCCCACTCCATTACTGACATCTCTCATCTAGCATGGCTTGATTGCAATATTTTATCTTTTAATTTTTGGGGGCCATTAATAGTTGTTCAACATCAATTAATTTTAAAATTCAAAATGCATGGAATAAAAAATTATTTTGATCTTTTCATTATTAGTGAAAATTATAGGATTCAAAATGTATTTGGTTTTTTAAGTTGACTGTGAGTTGAATAAAATTATGTTGATGTTTGATAGAATTGGACAGGTATTTTCACACAAGTCTAAGTGTCTAGACGTGTGGAAATTGTCCAAAGACTTCTATCCTTGACTTTACTTTAATAAAAAAATTATTAAAATAAAGTTTTTTTATTAATTAGTTGATTTATTCAAGGAAATGCTAAAAGTAATTAGCATTTAATCTTACCCATTGATCTGAAGTGAGGTAAGAAGTAATCTCAACCATCAATCACTTTGAAGATTAGGGTTAGGTTATAACTCAAGATTATAAAAGGAATGCTAGGGTAAAGGAGAAGATACTTGATAGGACTTGAAAAAGAGTAGAGAAGGAATTTTGCTCAGAGGGTTGGATCACAAAGGATTGTGATTCAAGGAGATCTTGGATAGGTGGAGAAGGACTTACATCTAAAGATTAGGTCAAGGAGAAGAGAGAAGAGAGGCAACCGCAAGTAAGTTTCAACAGAGTGAAGCCACAAGAAAGGGTTGTGCCATACAGAGTTTTTCGTACAATCCTTGAGGTTGTTTATGTGGGTGTCAGTGAAGACACACATGTATATGCGGGTTTATTTAAGGAAAGGTGCGTACACCTCAAAAAGAATGTCAGATATGGGTCATACAATAGAGAAAACTTTTCCAATTTTGTATGCAGTTGTATTTCTTTCAGTGGACCATTATCCCTGTTACGAGAGCCCTAATTTTATACTAATAAAATCATCTTGGTATTGGTTTTCCCTCTAGGTGTTTTTAGGGGTATCTACCCAATAATATTGGTGTTTATGTGTGCATGAATTGGTTTCCAGTATTTCTTCTTCTATCATTATTTGAGTTGAATATTCCTGATCTGGATTGGATCATTATATTATTTTTCATCTATCTTGATCCTTTCATAGTGGAAAAAATTAGAGGAATCAACTTGTAGGGACATTTTAGTGTCAGGTCCTTGTTTGGAAAATTGGGGTCTAGAACCTTTTAGGGCCATTTTGAGGCATCAAATGACATTTTGGGGTTAAAAATTTCCAAGCATAAGTTGGACCCTGTGACGTTATTCTACACATCAATACCTTTCCAATGGTGAAAACATTACGTCAATCAGAGTTCATATGCAAAAGTTATGCCTCCTGCAAGTTTACCTACCGTATTGACCACCATGGTAGGAGATGATGTCATGTCATCCCTCGTTACTCATGCATATGGGGCTAGCTACATATGTAATTTCAAGAAGATTCTAGAAGGTTGAATATTTTTTCACAATTGATGGTTGAGGAAGTCAAAAACACACCCCTAGATGGCTATCGGGCTATGTTAAATACCAGACCACTAAGAGGATAAGAGGTTACATTCTTTTGCATTGTATATTGTTCCATAGATGAGTAAAACATCTAAGAGTGGTATTATGTGATCATAACATAGGAGGATAGATTTTGTAGCAGCCATATAGGCCACAGATCAAAGTAAAATACACAAAGAATGCATATTTCTTTGTACTTGCATCATTTCCATACAAGAGAAAAGATAGCAAAGCAGCAACATCTTCTAATTGGGTTTTCTCTCGAAAGAGTTTCCCATATAAAATATTTGTGTTATCTTGTGGATGGTGTGTGATTATACTTTATTGTTATTTATTTTTCACATTTTATCTATTTCATGCATAAGCATAAAATCAATAACCAAATTATCTGGAATCTAAAGGAATTTAACCTTCATTGTGTAGATTTTAGTTTTATTTATCAGATATGTTGTGATGAACTGTTCCAGTGGAATATCCACGACAATTTATAGATCAATTCCAACAGTGTGTTTTTGTTTTGTGAGTTGCTAACTTGATTTCCAGTAAGGAAATCACTAGATAACAAGATACCTACGTGTCAGAGTAAGGATTTCAACATGGTATCAGAGCACATACTCTAAAAGGAAGCCAAATATTAGATTCATAGCAGTTGATAACAAATCTATCATATCTATAGGAGATCTTAGCAAATCCATAACCACAAGGAAAAAAGCAAAGGACATATTTCAGGGAATAGTTGTACTAAGGTAGAACTAGAGTTTTGCAGTTTTACGGAGTTGTATGCAAGTTGCAGAAGGAATAGACACATACATATGTGGGTGTCTTTGGATACAACTGCATATATGTGGGTTGCAATAATCACATGTGCATACATATGCAGGTTTTAGTAAGGGAATTCACATATAGATGTGGGCTTCAGTGGTGACATGAACGTACAAGTTTGTATAGGTAAGTACGAGGGTAGTTTCAACAGTAGGTTATTTCTAGGGCATTTTATCAGGTCTAAGGGATGGAATTAGCACCTCCAAGAGTTGAAGACATATTGGATGGAGCATCCAACTTCCTATTTATGAAATAAAGAGTGACTTTGGCGTTAAAGGAGTATGACCTTTGGGAATTAGTGGACAAAGTAGTTGTTCCACCAACATATCCGACAACTTTGGCAGCTCACAAGAAGAAGGAGATCAAAGAAAAGAGGTTCATCTTGCATTTAGTGAAGGATCATCTAATTCCCCACCTATCCGAGAAGAATACGGACAAATATATGTTTGATGCCTTGGTAGGTTTATTCCAGAGTAATAACATGAATAGGAATATGGTCTTAAGAAATAGACTCAGATCAGTGAAAATGTCTAGATATGACAATGTTACCAGCTATTTCAATAGGATCACACAGGTATGTGATCAGCTTGTAGCCATAGGGGAGAAAACGGAGGATGTAGAGATCATGAATGTGACACTGAATGGTCTTCCCAAGTCACAGGAACCATTTTTCAAGGCAGTTCATACTCGAGAGGAACTCCCATATTAGTAGAGGCTTTGGGATGATTGCATCCAAGAAGAGACCCGAGAGGATTCTAAAAGCAACAAGCAAATAAATAGTGATTAGAACTTGGTCCTTATCAGTAAGACAAGGAAGGGAAAAGGAAAGAGTTCTAGAAAGAAGGGTAACAATGATGGAGGATCATCATGGCCAGGGAAGAAGAAGAACTTGAGTAAAATCAAGTGCTTATCATGGCATAAGAATGGACATTATGCATCTCAATATCCAGATAAGAAGAAGGTTAAAGGAAAGACACAGACAACAACATCAGCAGAGACGCATATTGATGATTTTGTAGTGAAGTTTGAGAAGGATTTCTCACTGGTTTTTTTCCTTTCTACTAGCACAACTATGAGGAGTGTGTGGTTCTTGGACAATGATGCATCTCATCATATGACAAAAGAACGAGAGCTATTTAGCAGTTTGATAGAGAGGGACTAAGATGTTCATGTGGAGCTTTGTGATGATTCCAAGTATGCAATGAAGGGAGAGGGAACAATTACATTCCATCTTAAGTCAGGAGGTTCGTTGGATGCCCAAGATGTGCTTTATGTGTACCAGGTTTGAAAAATATTTTTTTCTCAGTCTCAGCTATGGAAGACATGGTTTTTTCATTAATTTTCATAGAGGGAAAGTACTCATACATCCGGAGAAATCTAGCTTAGACATGATAATGGTCATTGGGGTTAGAGAGGGCACTTTATACATTTTGCAAGAAAATCCTATCCAAACTTTGGTACATGATAGAGACAACCTCTGTGAGTTGTAGAATAGGAGGTTGGCACACATACATTATATCACATTTTTTATTCTGACGGTTATAGGTCTTCCAGAATTCAGTATTGAGTAGCAGGGAGTGTACACTTGACAAGAATTCCAAGGATGCTTTTCCAAGCAACGAGAGTAGCTCTAAGGGGATCTTGGATCTTATACATTCCGATGTGAGTGGGCCAGTGTTAGTAGCATCAGTACAAGGATATTCATACTATATGAAATTTATTCTCTTATTTATGAATACCAAGGATGAGGTCTTCATTCGGTTTCAGGAGTTTAGAGCTTAGATGGAGAACTAGACAAGGAAGAAGATCAAGGTTTTGAGGTTGGATAACAGGGGAGATTACACCTCTAATGAATTCAAGGATTTCTGCGAGGTGGGGATCAAGAGGGAACTGATAGTCTCAGTGGAATGGGGTTGCAGAGAGAAAGGATTGGTCCATCATAATTTTTTCCAGGGATATGATATATGACCAAGAATTTCCTATGTTTCTTTGGGAAGAGGCATGTAACACAACAATGTATGCGTAGAACATGATTCCTCACAGGATATTGAGGGACAAGACTCTAGAGGAGGCATTCTCATGAGTGAAGCCAAATATATGACATTTAAGGATCTTTGGTTGTCCAATATACATCCATGTGCATGTGGAGAAGAGGACGAACCTAGAACCTTTAAGATAGAAGGGTGTATTTGTGGGGTACAATGAGACCTCAAAGGCTTAAAAAATATTCATTCCAATGTAGAGGAAGATAGTTGTGAGAAAAGATGTTAATTTCAAGGAGAATTCAACATCTAGAAGATATCAGGAGTCATCAATAGTGATATAGGATGAGGAGCAGTAGGCTCTGAAGGATGAGAAGTAGTCAACAATTCAAGCTTTAGGTGGGGAGGAGGATTTATCCCCTTCTAGTCATGTCTTGAGACCCATGTGGCTATTAGAGACATTGAGAGATGTTGGTGAGGCTCCTAGGAGTGTGGTCAAAGAACACAGGCCTTCGAGGAAGTTTTTGAACTATATGGCGCTTATGAGTAACATCATTGATGTTGAGTATTCTAGTTTTGAGATAGAGAAATATCAACAGGTATGGAGGGATATCATGGTAGAGGAGTACACCTCTATTATGAGGAATGATGTTTGGGACATAGTGTTGGCACTACAGGGGAAGTCGATTGTGAGTTCTAGGTGGCTATACAGGATCAAGCATGTGCCAAATGGTAGCATCGAGAAGTTCAAAGTGAGGTTTGTGGTGAGAGGGTTCTCCTAGAGTGGACTATGAGGATACATTTTCTTCAGTCATCGGGATGCTTCTATTCAAGCTGTTATTTCTATTGCTTCAGTTATGAGGTGGAGGATACACTAGATGGATGTGAAAACACATTTCCCCAATGAGATCATTGAGGAGGAAGTATGATTAGAGAAACCTTAGGGATTTGAAGTACATGAGAGGGAGTCCCATGTGTGTAGGCTTAAGAAAGCCTTGTATGGACTCAAATAGGCACCCAGGGCATGGTATTCTAAGATTGATGGATACTTGCAGATTACGAGATTTACCAAGAGTGAGGCAGATCCTAACTTGTACTTCATACTTGTTGGGGTGGATCCACTCATCTTAGTTATGTATGTATATGATTTGTTTCTCATAGGTGCAGAGGAGCTTATTGTAGGTTGCAAAGCATATTTAGCTATTGAGTTTGAGATGAAAGACATTGGCTTAATGCATTATTTCTTTGGGGTTAGAGGTATGGAAGGTATCGAGAAATATCTTCCTTGGTCAAGGGAAGTACACAAATGATATATTGAGGAGATTCAGAGTGGAGGACTACACACTTATGGATACACATATGGTTACCAAACTTAAGAAGGTTATCACTTCAGATTCAAATTTGGTGGATCCTAGGATATACATGGCAACTGATAGAGTCCTTGATATATTTGGTCAATTCCAGGCTAGATATTTGTTTTGTTGTGAACACCTTGAGTCAATTCATGGTGGAGCTAAGGCAGGCGCATTGGATAGTAGTGAAACATGTGCTTAGGTACTTGAGAGGTACAATGGAGTATGGGTTGAGGTATCTTGTAGGATATGGAGTGGAGTTCTAGGGATATACAAAGTCAGATTGGGCAGGGAGTGTAGTAGACAGAAAGAGCACCTCAAGGTGCTTCTTCATCTTGGGATTAGTAGTGATTACTTGGCTCATTAGGAAGCATACTTATGTAGCACTCAGTTCAACAGAGACAGAGTATATGGAAATGAGTATGGGTAGTTGTGAATCCATTTGGCTTTGCAAATTGCTTACATGTTTATTTGATCAGGAGTTGGATCCTGTAGTGATATACTGTGATAATCATAGTTGTATCAAACTCTCATAGAATCCAATATTCCATGATAGGTCCAAGCATATTGAGATAAAATACCACTTCATTCAAGATAGGATCTAGAAGGGAAAAATGAAGCTTCAATATATTTCCACAGATGACCAGGTAGCATATATTTTGACCAAACCCTTGGTTAAAGGGAAGTTTGTGTTCTTCAGAGATAAACTTGGAGTGGTGTAGAATACCTTCATTGCTAAGAGGAAGTGTTGATGTTTGGTAGCATCGCAAAGGTATTTCCACACAAGTCTAAGTGTCTAAATGTGTGGAAATCATTCAAAGACTTATATCCTTGACTTTACTTTAATTAAAAGAATTATTAAATTAAATTTATTTTATTAATTAACTGAGTTATTTAAGGAAATGCTAAAAGTAATTAACATTAAATCTTAGTGATTGATCTCAAGTGAGGTGAGAAGTAATCTCAACCATTAATAACTTTGGAGATTAGGGTTAGGTTATAACTCAAGATTATAAAAGCAAGGCTAGGGTAAAGGAGAAGACACTTACATGACTTGAAAAAGAGCAGAGAATGACTTTTACTTAGAGGGTTGGATCACAAAGGACTGTGATTCAAGGAGATCTTGGATAGGTGGAGAAGGACTTTCATCTAGAGATCATGTCAAGGAGAAGAGAGAACAAAGGCAACTACAAGTGGGTTTCATCATAACGAAGCCATAGGGAAGAGTTGTGATGTACGGATTTTTCTATACAGTCCTTAAGGTCATGTATGCAGGCATCTGTGGAGACATGCATGTATACGTGGGTTTACTTAAGGAAAGGTGCATATGCCTCGAAAAGCGTGCCATATCTGGGTCGTACAACAAAGCAGACTTTGCCATATTTGTTTGCAGTTGTATTTCTCTTAATGGGCCACTATCCTTATTATAGGAGTCATAATTTTGTCATAGTAAAATCATCTCAGTACTGGTTTTCCCTCCGTGGTTTTTTCTAGGGATGTCTACCCAAAAATATTGATGTTTATGTGTGCATGATTATGATTCCAATATTCCTTTCGCTATCTTTATTTGAGTTGAATATTCCAACAATATATTTTTGTTTTATGAGCTACTAATTTGATTTGCAGTAAAAAAATCATTAGATAAAAAAATACCTAAATATCAAAAAAAAAAATTCAACACATTAAAAAATTATAAAATTTGAGATAAAAATTTAAAATAGAAATGCTATTTTCATTCTTGACATCATTTCATTATAATTATCCCCACATTAATTTATTAAAATTAATATGCTATTGCAAATAAATGTTCCACTCTTTAAATTAAAAAAGGACATAACACACATGGAAAAAGGATCACTAAAGAAAATTGTATTTATGATATTCATATAATAATTAAAATAAATTTCCATGTAATTTGAATTTTTTTACTCATGTTAACTCATATCCTTGACGTCTTACTTTTCCTTTTAATGGCCAATCCAGAACTCTGGTCGATTTTTTGAGCATTTAAGTTGGTTTAAAATGGGGCAAAATCCTTGGGGTAAGGTTTTGAAATGTATGGAACTTTGATCCATATGAAACTGAGACTACTCTGAACATCTGACGGGATTTAGGCCCATTTTTTACCTAAAAATCAAGTTTGTTTACTTCCAGGTCAACCTACTCCTTTTACTAATATAAACATGTGGTACAATTCACTATACTAGTATAAACATGTGGCACAATTCACTAGGAGAAATCAAAATCAAGAATGACTTGGCATGTATTTGATTAAATCATATGTTGACGTTTCAACTTATCCTCACAATTTCCAAGTGGTTTGGGATGTATGGATATTCCACCGAAGTACGATTACTTTAATTGTTCACATACATTACTGGATGCACGTATTTGATGTATCAATTATATCGGAGTGGAACTAATGCCCTTTCTATGAGCAAATCAATGCACTACAACTTTTTGCGATTTTAAATATTAGTCATTTATTTTACGGAAATTTTAAGAATTTAAGATTGTTGACTTACTCACTTGAAAGGTTCAGAGTAGTAAATTTTAAATATTAATAATAATAAATTAGTCATTTATTTTAAGAAAATTCTATGAATTTGAAACTCTTGTTCATGTTCATATTTTACATATTAAAACCGACAAATTAATCATTTATTCTATAAAAATTCTAAGAATTTAACATTGTTGACTTGACTCACTTAATAAGTCATAGTAAATTCTACATATCATTATCGACTGGACTTCATACTGTAATTTAAATTTTAAGAATTTAACATTGTTGACTTGACTCACTTAATAAGTCATAGTAAATTTTACATATCATTATTGACTGGACTTCATACTATAATTTAAATTTTAATAATGATAAATTAGTCATTTGTTCTATCGAAATTCTAGGAATTTAAGATTGTTGACTTTGACTCATTTGACAAGTTCAAAGTAAATTCTAGATATTGATAATGATAAATTAGTAATTTATTTTAAGGAAATTCTATGAATTTAAGACTACTGATTTGATTAGCTTGACAAGTTCATAGTATATTCTAGATAGTAATAGTATATTCTAGATATTAATAATGATAAATTATTCATTTATTCTATGGAAATTCTATGAATTTAAGATTGTTAATTTAACTCACTTGACAAGTTCATGATAAATTCTATATATTAACAAGTGTTGCATGGCAACCTAGTCCCTACCCCACAGATTTGGAAATGAGTATAAAACTTTCTAGGCACTCTGAATGCTCCTGAGAGCAACAAACAAATGCAACTTGGTACCAATGCAATTGAAGCAACAAAGTTCTCAAACAATCTAAAATTACTTAATGAAGTTGTGAATGTTGGAAAGAGTTTTAAGTCTGAGTTGTTCAACCATAAGAAACCCCAAACATGGTTTGGTATGATATCTGACAAAAAATAATATTGCAACTGAAGCTACTGTTAGCACTTGGTAGATTTCCTAGAGGTTGAAACAGAAGAAATATACAAAGGTAACTTTATCCAACCACTTTTAAAGCTGGGATCTAGCCCTTCCAGCTTCAGAGAGGGATCTCTCTATATGATTTAGGTATATTTCCAATTTTAGATATTAGGCTAGGTAAAGAAATAGGTAGGTTTTGTTGTCCGAAGTGTTTTTTAAAATTGGTTGAGACAGTCTACACATCCATTGGGCTATGGGGTCTGTGTTTAAATAAATATGAAATACAACCAGAAACGTGAAGGAAGGCTTCCACAGGGCGAGATAATATACTCACTGGATCTTTTAGTAGCTTAAATGATGGACAGAAGAAAAGATGAGAAATATAAATTCAACTAAGAAGAAGTTAAGAATTTCTTAATGGAAAACACCAGAAGATAAACACTAAAATATTTCGAGTCAGGAACAGGGTATCCAAGATAAATCCTGCAACATTCGTTACTCTTAAAGATTAGTTTCAGAAAACAATATGATCACAAAGCAAGAATAACATTCAACTTAAAGAATAAACACCACCAGTGAATACATGCAAGAATCCTGTAAAAGTGTCTCCTTTTTATTAATGGCAGATCTCTTCAAAAAATGGTACAGTCTGATA
>JASDQU010501301.1:13193-23198 GCA_032191745.1 Picea mariana | reverse complement strand
AAGGGGGGTCCGGAATCCAACGCGCGCCGTTGATCCGAGCACGCGATTCTTGGTCGTTCAAACTTGATTCTTGTTTATCCACAGGCACATTCGCACCAAAACTTAGGACAAGTGGGTTTTTAACCCTTCCTTCTGCATTTTATCCTTCTTAATGAGAAATATCGCTAACAGGAAGGTATTGAGAAATATCTTCCTTGGTCAAGGGAAGTACATAGTTGATATATTGAGGAGATTCAGAGTGGAGGACTATAGACTTATGGATACACATATGGTTACCAATTTGAATAAGGTTATCACTTTAGATTCAAATTTGGTGGATCCATTAGCTTAATGCATTATTTCTTGGGGGTTAGAGGTATGGAAGGTATCGAGAAATATCTTCCTTGGTCAAGGGAAGTACACAATTGATATATTGAGGAGATTCAGAGTGGAGGACTACAGACTTATGGATACACATATGGTTACCAATCTGAAGAAGGTTATCACTTCATATTCAAATTTGGTGGATCCTAGGATATACAGAGCAACTGATAGGGTCCTTGATATATTTGGTCAATACCGGGCTAGATATTTTTTTTGTTGTGAACACCTTGAGTCAATTCATGGTGGAGTTGAGGCAGATGCATTAGATAGCAGTGAAACATGTGCTTAGGTACTTGAGAGGTACCATGGAGTATGGGTTGAGGTATCTTGTAGGATATGGAGTGGAGTTTCAGGGATATACAAACTCAGATTGGGCAGGGAGTGTAGTAGACAGACTGTGCACCTCAAGGTGCTTCTTCATCTTGGAATCAGTAGTGATTACTTGGTTCATTAGGAAGCATACTTCTGTAGCACTCAGTTCAACAGAGACATAGTATATGGAAATGAGTATGGCTAGCTGTGAATCCATTTGGCTTTGCAAATTGCTTACAGGTTTATTTGATCAAGAGTTGGATCCTATAGTGATATACTGTGATAATCATAGTTGTATCAAACTCTCATAGAATCCAATATTCCATGACAGGTCCAAGTATATTGAGATCAAATACCACTTCATTTTAGATAGGATCTAGAAGGGAGAAGTGAAGCTTCAATATATTTCCACAAATGAGCAGGTAGCATATATTTTTACCAAACCCTTGGTTAAAGGGAAGTTTGTGTTCTTCAGAGATAAACTTGGAGTGGTGTAGAATACCTTCATCACTAAGAGGAAGTGTTGATGTTTGGTAGCATCGGAAAAGTATTTCCACACAAGTCTAAGTGTCTATATGTGTGGAAATCATTCAAAGACTTATATCCTTGACTTTACTTTAATTAAAAGAATTATTAAATTAAATTAATTTTATTAATTAATTGAATTATTTAAGGAAATGCTAAAAGTAATTAACATTTAATCTTAGTCATTGATCCCAAGTGAAGTGAGAAGTAATCTCAACCGTTAATCACTTTGGAGATTAAGGTTAGGTTATAACTCAAGATTATAAAAGCAAGGCTAGGGTAAAGGAGAAGACACTTACATGACTTGAAAAAGAGCATAGAAGGACTTTTTCTCAGAGGGTTGGATCACAAAGGATTGTGATTCAAGAAGATATTGGATAGGTGGAGAAGGACTTTCATCTAGAGATCATGTCAAGGAGAAGAGAGAACAAAGGCAACCACAAGTGGGTTTCATCATAACGAAGCCATAGGGAAGAGTTGTGATGTACGAATTTTTGTGTACAGTCCTTGAGGTCATGTATGCGGGCATCTGTGGAGACATGCATGTATATGCGGGTTTACTTAAGGAAAGGTGTGTATGCCTCTAAATGCATGCCATATCTGGGTTGTACAACAGAGCAGATTTTGCCATATTTCTCTGCAGTTGTATTTCTCTTAATGGGTCATTATCCCTATTATAGGAGTCCTCATTTTATCATAGTAAAATCATCTCAGTACTGGTTTTCCCTCCGTGGTTTTTTCTAGGGGTGTCTACCCAAAAATATTGATGTTCCAATAGTGTATTTTTGTTTTCTGAACTACTAATTTGATTTGCAGTAAAAAAATCACTAGATAAAAAATTACCTAAATAACAAAGAAAAAATTTCAACACATTAAAAAATTATAAAATTTGAAATAGAAATTTAAAATAAAAATGCTATTTTCATTCTTGACATCATTTCATTATAATTATCCCCACATTAATTTATTAAAATTAATATGCTATTACAAATAAATGTTCCACTCTTTAAATTAAAAAATGACATAACACACATGGAAAAATGATCACTAAAGAAAATTGTATTTATAATATTCATATAATAATTAAAATAAATTTCCATGCAATTTGATTTTTTTACTCATGTTAACTCATATCCTTGATGTCTTACTCTTCCTTTTAAATTTTTGGCCAATCTAGAATTTTGGTCGATTTTTTGAGTATCTGGGTTGGTTTAAAATGGGGCAAAATCCCTGGGGTAAGGTTTTAAAATGCATGAAACTTTGATCCATATGAAACTAAGACTACCCTGAAAATTTGACCGAATTTAGGCCATTTTTTAACTTAAAAAACAGATTTGTTTACTTCCAAGTTAACCTACTCCCTTTACTAGTATAGACATGTGATACAATTCACTATACTAGTATAAACATGTGGCACAATTCACTAGGAGAAATCAAAATCAAGAATGACTTGGCATGTATGTGATTAAATGATATGTTGACGTTTCAACTCATCCTTACAATTTCCAAGTGGTTTGGGATGTATGGATATTCCACCGAAGTACGATTAATTTAATTGTTCACATACATTATTGGATGCAGTATTTGATGTTTCAATTATATCGAATGGAGTGGAACTAATGGCCTTTGTATGAGCAAACCAATGCAGTACAACTTTTTGTGATTTTAAATATTAGTCATTTATTTTACGGAAATTTTACGAATTTAAGATTGTTGACTTATTCACTTGAGAGGTCCAGAGTAGTAAATTTTAAATATTAATAATAATAAATTAGTCATTTATTTTAAGAAAATTCTATGAATTTGAAACTCTTGTTTATGGTCATATTTTACTTATTAATATTGAACAAATTAGTCATTTATTCTATAAAAATTCTAGGAATTTAACATTGTTGACTTGACTCACTTGACAAGTCATAGTAAATTCTACATATTAATCATGACAATTATTTACTTTACTCCATAGTATATTTTAAATTTTAAGAATGATAAATTAGTCATTTGTTTTATGGAAATTCTAGGAATTTAAGATTGTTGACTTTGACTCATTTAACAAGTCCAAAGTAAATTCTAGATATTGATAATGATAAATTAGTCATTTATTTTAAGGAAATTCTATGAATTTAAGACTATTGTATTGACTTGACTAGGATTGTTAACTTAATTCACTTGATAAATCCATGGTAAATTCTATATATTAACAAGTGTTGTATGGCAACCTAGTCCCTACCCCACAGATTTGGTAATGAGAATAAAAATTTCTAGGCACTCTGAATGGTCATGAGAGAAACAACCAAATGCAACTTGGTACCAATGCAATTGGAGCAACAAAGTTCTCAAACAATCTAAAATTACTTAATGAAGTTGTGAATGTTGGAAAGAGTTTTAAGTTTGAGTTGTTCAACCATAAGAAACCCCAAACATGGTTTGGTACGATATCTGACAAAAAATAATATTGCAATTGAAGCTACTACAAACAACCTAACAACAACTACAAGAGCATGATGCTCAATTTCTGCACAAGAAATAAAAAAAGGGCATACTTTTGGACCCACACCAACTAATAGACAAGAACTTGAGACGAAAAAGGAAAAGCTTGTTGCCATGTTCGATGATCTAACGTGATTATTTCATGAAAAGTGCTATGTATGCCATATAGATTATGCATCAGGTGTGATTGTAAGATTAATTACCAAGCTCTAAACGAAGCCTAATTTTTACTTAAGGAGAAATCTATAAAAATGAAAATTAAACAACAAACACAAAGATAGACATGTAGAATGAAGGGGAGTATTGATTTGAGCAAAATTAGAATGGACATACATGTAACATCTAAGCCATATATTCCCCTATATCTCCAAGGGATCGTTGATAAGCATTCAAAATTATTTGAAGATATTCCCAGAGGTTTTCCACTCACTCATGATCATGATCATGTTATTCACTTAATTCATTGGAGTGTTACTCCTAACATGAGGCCTTACAGATACCCTTATGCCCAAAAGAGTGAAATTGAGTGTATGGTTGAAGAAATGTTAGAGGATGGAATTATTATACTTAGCCAAAGTTCTTACTCTGCAACAGTGGTAATGGCACTCAAGAAAGAGGGATCATGGAGTATCTATCCAAATTATAGAGAGCTCAACAAGATCACCATTAAAGATAATTTTCTCATTCCCATCATTGATGAATTGTTAGATGAACTACATGGAGCAATCTACTTCACAAAGTTGGATCTTCGTTCAGGGTACCATCAGATTAGAATGAAGGAATAAGATATCCCAAAAACAACATTCAAAACTCATGAAGGCCATTATGAATTTTTGGTCATGTCTTTTGGCCTTACGAATGCACCTTCCACATTCCAAGGGTTGATGAATTCCATTTTCAAGCCCTTCCTTCGAAAATTTGTGTAAGTATTTTTTGATGATATACCAATCTATAGCAAGTATTGGGAAGATCATATTTGACATGTTGATAGGGTGCTACAACTACTAAAGGAGCAACATCTATATTCCAAACCGTCCAAATGTTTCTTTGGGGTGAAGGAGGTAGAGTATTTGGGTCATATTGTATCTCATGAAGGTGTCAAGGTATACCCTAACAATATTAAAGCCATGATGGACTAGTCGATTCCCAAAACATTGAAGAATCTTAGAGGATTTTTGGGTTTGACACGTTACTACTGCAAGTTTGTTCGGAACTATGGAATAATAGAAGCACCTTTAACTCCATTAACTAAGAAGGTTTCATTTTAATGGACTCTAGAGGCAACTCAATATTTTGAACAAATTAAAGAGGCAATGTGCAAAGCTCATGTCTTGACCACATCAGACTTCACAAAAACATTTATTGTGGAATGTGATGCCTCATGAAATGACATTGGTATTGTTCTAATGCAAGAAGGAAGGCCCCTTGCTTTTGAAAGTCGACCACTCAAGGGAAAGGACTTACACAAACCCATTTATGAGAAGGAAATGGTGGAAATACTACATGCATTGAAGAAATGGTGCCCTTACCTAATAGGTAGGCACTTCAAGGTCAAAACAGATCCTGGCAATATTAAATACCTCTTGGAACAAAGACTATATTCATAAGAGAAACAAAAATGGGTGACTAGGATGTTGGGTTATGAATTTGAAATCATCTACAAAAAAGGGAAGAAAAATATTGTGGCAGATGCACTCTCAAGAAAGGATGAAGATGTTGAGGCATTTCTTTGTAATATCTCTATCATCCAACTTGATTGGATAACATAAGCAAGGGATGGAAGGAAGAATGACGAAGAAGTGTGACTCTCATTCAAAGGTTGTAGCAGGATTCAAGTGCATATGATACATTTACATGAAAAAATGATTCACTATGGTACAAAGATCGCTTATATTTATGTAAAAACTCCCAACTAAAAAAAATGATACTTTTGGAATTGCACACCTCTCCAATAGGAGGGCACTCAAGATTTTTGAAAACCTATAACAGGGTCAAGAGGGAATTTTTTTGGGATGGCCTTAAAACTGATGTTCAAAGGTTTGTGGTAGAATGTTTGGTTTTCCAAAAAAATAAGGTGGAAACAATTAAGACCCTGGGTATTTTACAACCATTAGCCATTCCAATTCAGCATTGGGAGGATGTTTCCATGGATTTCATCACAGAGTTACCGAAGTCTGAAGGAAAGAGTGTCATGATGGTGATTGTTGATAGAATTACCAAGTACGCAAACTTTTGTGCACTCTCTCATCCTTTCAAAGCTATTACAGTTTCTACCGCATTCATGGAGACAGTTCAAAAGCTACATGGAAGCCCAAATATTACTGTAAGTGACAGAGATCCCATCTTCAATGGACATTTTTTGATAGAATTATTTTCTCCTTTGAGTACTCAATTGGCTCATAGCTCATCTTATCATCCTCAATCTAATGGACAAACTGAGATAGTGAACAAATGTCTGGAAGGCTACCTTTGTTTCTTTGTATCTAGGAAACAAACACAATGGTTCAAGTGGTTACCCTTGGCAGAATGGTGGTATAACACTTCCTTTCATACTGCAACAAAAATGACACCATTTATGGCGCTTTATGGATATCACCCACCATTCATCACTTCTTTTATAAAAGAAAAATTTAAGGTTCAAGCAATGGAATATCACATCAAGCACCAACAACAATTTCTCCAACTCTTAAAGGACAACCTAACCATGGCATAGAATCGCATGAAATAACAAGCAGATCAACATCGTAGTGAAAGAAGTTTTGAAGTAGGGGATTGGGTATTTTTAAGACTACAACCATAAAAATAGATGTCCCTCAAGCAATCTAAGAAGAATAATAAATTATCACTGAAGTACTATTTCCCATATAAGGTGTTGCGAAATATTGGTACTATGGAATACAAATTGGAGATATCTGCATCTTCGCAAGTACACCCAGTTTTCCATGTTTCATTCTTAAAGAAGGTTATAGGTGACAAGATACTAGTTCAAACTAAATTTCTAGAACTTGACGAGGAAGTAAAAATCATATTGGAGCTTGAAGCTATCACTGACACAAGAATTCTCCAACTGAGGAATAGATCAATTTCAGAGTATTTCATTAAGTGGAAGAAACTTCTTGTTGAAGATTCCAGGGAAGATGAGTCTTTTATACAAAATCATCCATAAATACTCAAGTTTTGAGGACAACACTTGTTTGAAGGGAAGGGGCATGTTAATCCCTAAACCATGGCACATTACCCCTTATTGGGGCATATTACATTAGTATTGTTACTTTATTTATGTTGGCTTGGGTCCATTAGTTGTAACTGTACCTCCTAGTATCCTATATATACCAATGCGATCTTTTCAATTGGAATCATCTTGTATTTGTGAATTCATATGATGTATAAGGAGGTTTCCCCCTCGAAGAGGATTATTATCTGAATTTATCTCTTTGTCAAGGAGTTGAGTACTTATTCTAAGGTTTTTATGCTATTTTGATATTTGGTTCTTATCAAGGGTTTTGTTGGTACCTTATTAGAGACTATGTCCTTCATGGCCTGGGTTCTCATGATGGCCTCCTGTAATATAGTTTTCCTAAAGGCATTCACACATCCTCTCAGGGGCTCATCTATACCCTCCATGAATAGCATCACCAACCTTTGTTGAGAAATATCTGTCACCATAACTACCATCCTCTAAAAATATGTGATATGTATGATTCTAATGCACCTATCTGTTTCAGCTGTACCAACTCCCTGAAGTGTATCTCAGGTTCCTTGTCTAAATTATCCATCAATATATGAGTGAAGTCCACATATGAAGTGATTTCAGAGTGCCATAATGTCACTAGCCCATGATACCACCATTTGTGAGTTTCTTATTCCAAGTGAAGGGTGGCATACTTAATCGCTTCTTCCTCAGTCATTGGGTTAAGTTGGAGGTAAGTTTCTAACTTTTGTACCCATGATCCAGTTGTGCTCTTTGCAGACCCATTGAAGGGTGGGATAGTCAATATCCCCACCTTGTGCATGAGCTCAAATTTCTGTTGGCCTTGCACTCCTTTGTTCCATTCCTTAGGTCTCTACTTCTGTTTGAGGTTTCATAAGTCATTATAGGAGACTTTCTCACATATATCTTAATCTATTGTCTCGTACTCCCTGTATGAGGTGTTAATATCAAGCCCTTGATCTGGTTTCTGTTATATCCCTAAAATACCCTACTCATGCATACATGGCATTAGTGCTCTTACTTGCATAATTTATCAAATCACTGTTGAGAAGCTCTACTTAAAAAACCAATTTTTAGAGCATGTACATGCCTTGCACCACTACATCCCACGTACATACATTTGCTACATTATAGACATCTCGTGTACATATGATTGCTATAGCTAGACATCCCATGTACAAACGCTTGTTGCACAATACACAGCCCGCATATACCTCCAAAAGTTGCAAAAATTAAAAATTTGTAAGGAATTAAGTGGAATTCACGGGCTATTGGAGGTTTCCCAACCAATTCACCTACTATAGCCCATCCCCCAACCAAATAACCATCCTTTTTTAATATAAAAGGAAGTTTTGGGCTCTCATTCCATACAGAATCATAAGAACAGTGAAACTCTACCCAATTTCACTTCCCTTCCTTGCCCAAGCATTTGCTAATTTTTGTGAGTTACTGCCTCAACATTCCCTCTTCAACCCCTTCTTCTTCCATTCAATCCATTCCCTTCCCTTTGAGGTGATCAGAGGATTGAGATAAGAGGCATATTGAAGGTGCACTTGGAACATTGTAAAGAGGAGCCCAAACTAGGTTCATGGAACGGTGGCCGACATGGATTGTAAGTTTCAGTCTTTGTTTGATGAATAAAAGAATCTCTTTTCCCTGTCCCAAATCATGATGTTTTGCGTATTTTCTTTGATTTATACATAGAATTTTATATCTAAACCTAGTTTAAGAATAGAAATAACATGCTTGTAGTCCTTATTTTCCTAGTTTTGGATGAAGGTCAGCCTTGGGAGGAGACTTGCAATATTTGGAACTACAGAGCTTGAGGAGGTCATCACCAAACATGGGATAAAAGGTATAGTTACTGATCTTCTCTTTTATTTCTTTATGTTCATTAATTTTGGTATGTTTGGGGTAGGGTAGAAACTATATTGACTTTTAGACAGTCATTCACTCTGTCTATATCTTAAACCCTGGTATAGTTAAAGGGGGGATTTTCCCGCTAGCAGAATTGGAGACCGTACTGGGGATCTCTCTAGGGTTCTTATGAAGGTTTTTGGGTTAATAGATTGGTTTTTGTTTTCCTTTCGAGTTTAAGTCAAGTTTATTGAGTCCTTTTAGGGTACTGGTCACCTCCAAGGTGCATACCAGCCTTCCCTGCCCTGTAAGTATGCCCTGCCTTTTTTTTTTTTTAAGTCTCAGAGGTGTATGTGGCTTGTTTTGGGTCTGCCCGCGTACATACGCGCTCTACACAGTAGACATCTCGTGTACATACGCATGATGTTGATGCAACAACTTGCATCTCTATTTCATGAAAGTATTTTTTAATAAAGAGAGAGTTTGTCTCTTTCCTGATAGAAGCTCATACTTCTCAGGACTTTCTTGAATCAGTCAGAGTCTCTATATGTGGTCATAGCTTGGGTATAAGCTTCAATTTACTTGTCTCCTTATTCTTCTTATGTTTTCCCTAAAAGGTTTAGAGCGAGATGTCAAGTCTTAGATCCACCTTTTAGTTTCTTGGTTGAATCCCTGCGATTCACAGTTGGCTTAGGGTCTTTATCAGTCTTGTTTATAGTTTTCTCTTTGTCCCTATTTCTTACTTTGGAAAAACAAAAATAAGTTTTTACTTCATTTTTTTCTTGTCAAAGCAGTTCGAAAAATAACAAAAAAAGTTTTATTTTCTTGCATTTAGTTTGGTAAGCTAGTCAAGGTTGTTATTTGCAAAATAAAAAGCTTTTTCATTTCAAAGTTTTTTTTGATTACCTGAAATATAAGTAGTTTGTAGTAAAACGAAAGAAATTTTTAGGATTTCTTCATTTACAAGATTTTGAAATTTCAGTTAGAAAAATTGAATTTACAAAGAGTTGTTTACAAGCATTGCTTTAATTTTGAAGTATTTTTTGCTTTCAAGTTCATTAAAGTTATCATCCTTTTTTGTCTCTTCATAACACCATCAATTTCACTACCGCACCTTTTGAGTAAATCAAGCCTTAAAAATAATGCCTAATCTAAAATACATTAGAATTTTTTGTTTGTAGGGTTCACAAACTAGTTTAGGGTTTTAGGGCCTTCAATTAGGTGTGAAGATGAAAATCTTCAAGGCC
>JASDQU010501300.1:64551-78476 GCA_032191745.1 Picea mariana | reverse complement strand
AACTCTTGTTCTCGTTCACCCAGAAGTGAAATTGGGTTATAGGAGCCGTGCAAGGAGTGCGTAGGCTAAGGAAAGTCTCAGTTGTGAATCTAAGCGGAGTATTGAAGGACTGCTGCTGTAGGAGTGCATAGAGTCGAAGGTATTCAACACTTGGAAGTGTCTGAGAGTTGCCGCAAGGAGTGCGCGCAAGAATCTTCTCTAAGACTCAGAGTCGTGAGAAAGCTCAGGAGGGATAAATCCTTTGAAGCTATTGGAGGTAGCACAAAGAGTTGGAGCATATCGAGTGACTCAAGGCGACGGAGGTTTGGGACAAAGTTGATTAAGTCCAGGAAGGAGTTCTTGGTTCACTTCGTGAATGTATCGAGGAGGAGAAGGCAGACAGTCAGGATCTTGTGGAGAGGATTTGCGAAATCCCGCCAGCCGTCAGATCCTCCAGAGAAGTGAGGAGGATACGGTTATGTCCGAAGTTTAAGCTCAAGGGATTGTGGACCGTCGGATCAATCCATAGTTACCCATCAACTGTATGATTTGACAGGAGTTGCATAGGGTTTAATCCTTCATGAGCAGAGTGGAAACTCTGAGAAGCATCGGAATATTGAGGCGTCGGGCTTTGGGAAATCAGGGATCCTGCGGACCAGAGATCGACAAATCCATCGTGGAAATCCCGATGAGCTTAGAGCCGTCCATCTGTTGGGACAGGTGGCAGGAACCAGGAGTCATCGATATATCAGAGGTTCAGAAGTCAAAAGCTCGAGACCATTTGAGTCTCGCAACAATGAAGGGATCATAGCTGTGGATCTCAGGTAAGACATGTGCTAGTTGGTCGCTCGATCGGAGATTTGGTCATCAGGGTTCATAGGAGTGAGTGGCTTTGATTTTTCATTTGGTGAAGTCTGAGGTTTGATCTGAGCCACCCATCATTCGGGATGCACGTCGGGAGATCTGAAGAAGTCGGGGTTTGGCAATTCGGGAGTCCTGGAGACAAGGGAAACGTTGCATCAGGAATCACGATATCGTGAAGCACGATATCCTGACAACTAAAGGAGCGTGGGGCCACAGAAATTGGTGAGAGGACAGGTGGCATACTAGTATGGAATTTGAGGAAAGGAAAGTCCCGAAACCATAGACATTAGGATTCGCGATATAGTGAAGTCCGAAATCCCGACGAGGTGACAGGGACGTGGATAGGTTAAACTCACAAGCGCATCGGATTTTCGGTGTATCGGGGATCGGGGGTCGGTAAAGCGAGTTGTTTTGGACATCGCAAGTGTCGAAATCCCGATAGGAAGAACCCCGATAACAAAGTGAAAGGACAACATTGATTTACATCGGATTTTGGAGAATCACAAGGAACAAACGCGTGACCACAACACTCACGAAATCGCGAAGTCCGATTTCCCGAGAGAAGAAAGGGAGATCCCATGAGAGAGTTGTTGTGGGTGAAAATTTCCTGATAGGGAAATAGAAGAACCTTTCAGTTCTTCGGGCCGAGGAAGGATGAAATATCCTGTGAGCGGATGTGCCTTGCGAGTGCGCCTGCATCAGTCTACCAAGGAAATCATGAAGCTACAAAACAATTTTTTTTTGTTGCACCAAAAGGCTTTGGCAACCAAGGACTTCAGGTATATCTGAAGATCCCTCTCATTAATTCAATTCTTATTATTCAAATAAAAAATACCCCCAACATGAATGGACCTTTCCTATGCCTTGGCAAGTATGGACACCACAACAAGTCCAAACCAAACCTTAGCATCAAGGTTGGTGAGTACCTGCCTATGGAACCATGCTTGCTTCTCCTTATCCTATGCAAGAAAAATACACTCAATATCCTTCACAAAAATAGTAGCCCCCACAAATCCTACAACCAAACCTTAATCAACCACAACAACCACAAATTTCACAACCTCAACAACTTCAATTACCAACAAATCAACCTCCAAGACATGCCCAACTATCTACACAACCTGTTTCTAACCCCATTAATAACGTATCTCAACCCAATTACAATGATGAGATACAAAATTTTCCCACTTATATGATTACTCCTCTTGATCTAATTGACATTCATCTTAGATCAAGAAAAATACATCATCATGATGCTCCTATTATTATTCAAGAACCAATAGGGGAGGAAGCTCCTAATCAAACAAAAAATAATGATAATTCTAATGCAATAAGACAAACTTATTCATCTATAATAAATCAAACAAAACATTCTAGTACTCCACCTTTCCTAGAAAGGTTGGCATTAGAGAAGCAAATTAAACAATCCAGATATGATTTATTAGATGAGTTAAATAATATTTATATCAAAATTCCATTATTGCAAGAAATTAAAGACATTCCAATTTATGCTAAGATAGTAGGGGAATTGTGTATAAAGAAATGAGGAAGGAAAAATAAAGACCCACAGATAGTGCAAGTTATTGGTAAATTGGTAGACCCTATGTCATGTAAAATTTATATGCAAAAATATGTTGATCCTAGTAGCCCCATTGTAAAAATTCATATCAATAATTTTTCAATTGGAAACACTAATAGATTTAGGATAAACAATAAATGTGATGATAAAATGTACCATGGATGAATTACATTTTTCTAATCTTCGCAGTACACCCACAATTTTACAAGTAGCTGATATATAAACAATAAAAATAAAAGGTTTATTAGAGGATATAATAGTCTCCTTATATTCTTGGGAGTACCTTATAGATTTCATGGTTTTACAACTAAAATCTAACTTGGGTGGTCACCCATTAATCTTAGGGAGGCCATGGTTGGCCACAATTGATTCTATTATTAGTTGTAGGTTATGGGACATGAAAATTTCACACGAGGATTCCATTAAGAAATTAAATTTATATCCACCTACTAAAGCTTTAACTGAATCATAATTCACACAATGTTTTCAAGATACAAATGATGATGAGGAAGTAGTACAACCTGTCGTAACTATCGACCAAGTTATGAATCTAAAAAATGATATCAAGGAAAACCAAATCATTAATTTTATCAATAATTACGATTTTACTCAATATCATGGGAGGAAACATACTTTTGATCATATCTTTGACAAATATTTTCAAGAAAATTGTACTATGGACACACTATCAATAATTTCTGGTTCGATCCTGCAGGGGTGTAGACCGATTGGAAAGTGTCATGTAAATGGAAGGAAATGTAAAAATGAGGTTTCACGTTCGATTCTCACCCCGATTTACCCGTGCCCCATGGTTGCGGTCTATGTGGACACGTGTGGAGGTTATAGAGGTAGAAAATGAGAATCAACCCCGTGTCACGTGAGTACAAGAACCATGAGTTGTCGATTCCACTAGTCACACACACAAAAAAACTAATAAATAAATAAAATTCTGGTTCAATGTCTTTTGTTAACTCAATATCAAAATCAAGTAGCATTGTTTTTTAAATTTATCAAGGAAAAAGATTAAATATTAATTCTAAACTTGAAGAATTAAAAAAAGAGCAATTAATCAAGAAGCTACAGAAACATTCTGGTGCATTCACATGGGAATATATTGATATGCATGGAATCAATCCTAATACATGTATTCATCATATAATAATAATAATAATAATAATAATAATAATAATATTCAATTCCAATTAGACAACCCCAAAGATGTATGATCCCACTCTTGAAGGAGGTTGTAAAAGATGAACTGCGAAAACTACTTAATGTTAATTTCAGATGTCCAATTTTTGATAGTCAAGAGTATCTCTTTTAGTGATTGTTCCTAAGAAAAATGGTAAATGACGTGTTTGTGTATATTATAGAGAATTGAATAAAGAAACCTTGAAATATCATTTCTCCCTACCATTTATAGATCATGTTTTAGATACACTAGAAGGGAAAAAATACTTTTCTTTTTTGGATGGGTTTAGCGGTTATAACCAAATTCAGATTGCCCTAGAGGATCAGGATAAGACAATGTTGACATGCCCATGGGGGATGTAAGCCTACAAAGTACTACCTTTTGAGTTCTGTAATGAACCTGCTACTTTTCAACATGTTGTTCTAGGTATATTTTTTGACTTGATCTACGATTGCATAGAAGTATATATGCATGGTTTCACTATTTATGGAAATACTTTTGAGGATGCATTAGAAAATTTAGAAAACATTTTAATCATATGCCAAGAAACTAATTTGTCATTAAGTCATGGAAAATACCATATATTATTGACTGAAGGAATAGTTTTGTGACACAGACCCCCCCTTTCTCTCCTAGGGGCTACTCGACCTCCTGGTCAAGGATCTTAATCTCTTGAGCTGGATTATCTCTTCCAGATCTTCAATGGTCCTAGACCATTTTACATAGTTCCCTTTTTTTCTTTAAGCGCAGGTCCTATGGAACCTGCAGGCCCCTTTTTTTTTTAGCGCTTCGCAACTTCAAGTTTTGGTTGCCTTGTGTGAAGTTGGTCTCTTCCTATGCGAACTCTGAATTGAAGGATTTACTTAGAACTAGATCTAAGGTTCACACCCCTCTCTGATAACAAACAATGGTGATCTCCTCGCGCTCCGCGACTCCATGATTTTCGGATTCTTGACTCCTCGATACTATGAATCCTCCGATCCATGAACCCCCGAGAGAGATCACAACTAAAAACTGTGAACCTTTTCGCAGATCCAATGATCTAGGATAATCTCACTCCCTCTAGATGGATCTACAGTCTATATGGATTTTGGGTTTTGTAACTTTGGAATATCTTATTCCATCTCAAATGGAAACCTCTGAACATCTGAAGTCCGAAGGACTTCGAGGGGTAACCTCCCCACGCCTTTTTGAGATCTAGTGGTTGTTCCTGATCTAGATTCCTTCTGAAGGGATATCAACTGTCACTTCACAACTTTCAATGGATTTCTCCCTTCCCGTTGATTCTTGGTTGCTGTCTCTCCTGAGTTTGATTCTGACGCACTCCTTGTGAAATCAAAATCTCTAATGAAATTCAGACTTCGTGATTTCTTCAAAATAAATCTCTCTATGCACTCCATGTGCTTCGCAGTCCCATTTTCGACACTTAGTCGATCCTTGCTTCTTTTCAATCCTTGCAACATATTCTTATGCAATACTTAGCTTCTTGCAGAAGACTGTGCACACCTTGCAACAGTCTCTTTGCACTCTTTGCAAATGGAAGTTTCACGCTATCTCTTCTGAGCTTCTGAGTCGAAATAGACTTTGTCGATGCACTCCTTGAAGACTATATGCACACCTTGCATAAAACTCAATGAAGAGAAACAATTGAAACTTATTCAAATGCTTCACAGTCTCATACTTTCAATAACATAGCTCATTCATTCATGAAAACAAAAAATAACAGGGAAACCGTAAACAATAGTGACACCATGCATTGGGTCAATATCCCTATGTTGCATTCATTCAAAATGTAAAATGGCTACAGCCTGGAACAACTTACATTTAGTAACAACTATACCCTACTCTGAAGATAACCTTATTTAGGTATACAATGCACCTACTTATACAAGATTCCATCTCGGGTTTCCTCCAACTACCTACCTGATTGAAATTAAATTCTACAACTACTTAAGTCCTATTACATAAACGTCTATGACAGATAATTTAAGGCGATTCTTCATATCCATGCTAAAATCAAATATCTAAAGGACGATCTGATCTCTTTTGGCTTTGACGTGATCGTTCAACCTCTTCTCATTAATTTCTCTGATTCATATTTTACTCGGAAGTTCTCTAAGATACGCCATCTTTCAAAATTTAAAAGTTTACTAAAAAGGCACGCTAAGCACTGAGCTGTCATCCCATGTGGATTTGTTGACGATGCTCCTGCATCATAGTCCTCTGGGTAGAAAAAATCATGGACTCATGTCCATGAGCTCCTACACTGACCTTCCATGCTTCTAGACATCATCTTCACTTACCCAACTAGCATCTTCTATCGGGTGTCCCTTCCATTTGACCAAATATTCAAAGTAGGTATTCCTCCCGGTCTTCTTGCCAATCTTCTGATCAAGGATCTTCTCCATCTACATATTTTATTCTACAAGCATCTTCTTATCCCACTGAATCTTCTCTTGATATTCTAATCTCTCTATTTCAACTTCCCTATAAGGATACAGATTTGAAACATTTAATATGGGTGATATTCCCACATCCTCTGGCATCTCTAGCTCATAACCATTGTTACCAAATTTTCTTAGGATCTTGCATGGTCCAATCTTCTTCAACTTCAACTTGTTATATGTTCCTCTTAGGAACCTTTCCTTCCTTAAGTGTGCTAAAAATTTATCTCCCACTTCAATTGAAGTTATATTTTGTTCTAATCAAATCTGTGTTTATACTCTACATTGTTGTTCTGCAACTACTCCTTGATTTGATCATGAAGCTTCTTCATTTCTACAGTGAAGTCTTCTGCTCCAACACTTCTGAATTCACTCTGCTCCATGAATCTCAACTCTGATACCCCTATTGGCCTCATCCCATATACTATCTGGAATGGGGTCTTTCTTGTACTTCTGTTTGGTGAATTATTATATGCAAACCCTTCTTGTGAAAAAATTTGATCCCATTGGCTATGGTGTTCAATGACCAAACTTCTCAACAAATTCCCTAAACTCCTATTTACCACCTCAGTCTGTCCATCTGTCTGTGGTTTATATGATGAAATAAAAGATAGTTTTTTCCCCAGTTTATTCCAAAATGTTCTCCAGAAATGACCAACAAATTTAGTGTCTCTGTTTGAGACAATGCTCTTGGGAAATCCATGAAGTCTCACAACTTCCTTGAAAAACAAATTTGCAACATGTGTTGCATCACTAGTCTTTTGGCATGGGATAAAGTGTGTCATCTTCGAAAATCTATCCACCACAAAATATATGGAATCACTTCCCCTCTGGGTTCTTGGTAATCCCAACACAAAACTCATGCTTATTGCATCCCAAGGCCTATCTAGAATAGGCAATGGCTGATACAATCCAGTGTTTTGTTTCTTTCCTTTTGCATACTAGAAAATCTTACATTTGTTGACAAACCTTTTCACCTCTTCCCTTATACCTGACCAATAGTATGAGCCTTTCAATTGCGCAAATGTCTTGTCATGGATGAAATGTCCTGCCAGACCTCCACTGTGTTTTTCCTTCAACCGATTTTCCCTCATCGATCACCTTGGTATGCACAATTGGAAACCTTTAAACAAAAATCCATCTTGAATCATGTACTCTATCCACTGGACTCTGTTTCTGAGAACAAGGTTTTCATATGCTTCATATGCTTCCTTAAAATCTGGATCATCACAATACATATCCTTAAGGTGTTCAAACCCTAAGGTCTTGACCTGAAATTCCTGCAGAATCAGACATCTCTTGCTCAACACATAAACAACCTTGTTAGCATTACCATAAATATTTTTAATGACAAAAGTAAATATTTCATAAACTCTATCCACTTAGCATGTCTCTGGTTTAATTTCTACTGTCTGGTTATGAATTGTGAATCTTGGTTATTGCTATACAAGACAAATTCCTTTAGAACAAGGTAGTGCATCCATTTCTTCAAGGCTTGGATTATGGCATAAAATTATTTTTCATATGTGGAGTACTTTCCCTTAGTATCATTCATCTTCTCACTGAAATATGAAATAGGCCTATTGTCTTGGCTCAAGACTACTCCAATTGCAACTCCACTTGCATCACACCTTACTTGAAATGTTTTCCCAAAATTTGGCAAGACCAAAATTGGTCTCTCTGTTATCTTCCCCTTCAATATATTGAAACTCTTCTCATCTTCTTCTGTCCATTTAAAATACTTGTGTCTCTTCTTCACTGTATCCATCATTGGTGCACAAATTCCACTGAAATTTATAATGAACTTCCTATAGAAACTTGCTAATCCAGGGAAGCTTATCACTTCAAACATACTCCTTGGTGATGGCCATTCTTTGATTACTCTGACCTTCTCAGGATCTATCTTCAATTCATTTGAAGAGATCAAAAAACCCAAGTAAATGAGTTTTGTCTTCATAAAAGAGGACGTCTTCATATTTATCAACAACTTCTCCTGTTGTAGTCTCCTCATCACTAATGTCATATGTCTCAAATGCTCTTCATCAGTCTTAATGAAGACCAGTATATCATCCAGATATACATTCAAAAACTTACCAATGGAATCCTTCAATACTTCATTCATTAGTCTCATAAAATTACTTGGGGCATTTATTAAGCCAAATGGCATAACAAGCCACTCATACAACCCTTTGTTTGTCTTAAAGGTTGTCTTCCACTCATCACCTTCTCTCATTCTTATTTGGTGATATCCACTTTTCAAATCTACTTTTGAAAACAAAATTGCTCCACTTAAGAAATACATTAAGTCATCCATCCTAGGCAAAGGAAATATGTACCTGATAGTGATCTGTTTATGGCCCTTGAGTCTATACACATTCTCCATCCTCCATCCTTCTTTGGACTCAACACAGTTGGTACTGCGCATGGACTCAAGATTTCTCTGATCAAACCCTTGTCTAATAATTCTTGGTTTTGCTTCTTTACCTCCTCATTCTCTTGAGGTGTCAATCTGTATGTGTTTTTTTCAGAAGGCTTTCTCCTGGTATCAATTCAATATGATGGATAATACTTTTGATAGGTGGAAATGAGTTAGGCAACTCATCCACTACTATGCCAACGAAATTATCCAACAACCCCTAAACTTCTTCAGGAAAATCATCCATAGAAGTACTTGTAGGGACAACTCTAGGTTTTCTCACCACAACAAACTGGATCTCCTGTTCCTTCTTAACTTCACTCAGGATTTCCTTCCCACTCATGAGAAGTATGCTTGTGCTGGCTTCTTCCTTCACTTTCTTCTCCTCTATTGGTAGCAACATGTGTGTCCTGCCATTCCTTTCCAAAGTGTTAGTGTTCTTCCTCCCATCATGAAAAACATTCTTGTAAAACTACCATGGTCTTCCCAATGGAACAAGACATACATCCATGGGAATTGCATCACACAAAATCTCATCTCTATATCCACCTATTTTAAATTCAACAAAGAATTGTTTAGTTACCATTACCTGGTGTCCTTTTTGCAACCATGAGACTTTATATGGAATTGGATGTGCAGTTGTCTCCAACTCCAATTTCTCCACCATCTCCATGGATACTACATTATCAGTGCTACCATTGTCAATTATCACCTTTCATACTCTGTTTTTAGTCTTGCAAGCTATCTTGAACAAACTGTTCCTCTGCACCGGATTTTCAACTTTTGGTTCTGGCTTCAAGATAACCTTTCTCAACATCAGATATTTCCCATATTATGCACCTTCTGCTTCAACATTCCTTTTTTGTGCTTCTAAAATGTGATATTCACCTCCCCTTTCTTTCTTTCTCTCTGGAAATTCCCAAGACTTGTGTCCTAGTTTTCCACAGGTATAACATATTATCTCTCCTCCTCTGCTTATTCCTCTTCCTCTAGAAAAATAATTTCTTCCACTAGGTTGTCTCCCTCTAGAGCTTCCTCCTCTTTTTGAGTGACTGTGGCTTTTCTCATCCTCACTCTGGGGTTTCTATGCCTTATCATGGGAAAATCCTTTACCTCTGTTCAGGATTCTACCCTTGTCTCATTGGCTTTGTTTTTGGCCAAATTCTCCTCTTGTTTCAGTCCATATTGATATGCCTCCTCTACTTTCCTCACTGGCATCATGTTGATTTCATCCTGGATATCATATCTCAGGCCATTTATGTACCTGGCAACTTTCTCTTCATCTCTCTCCCTCTATCCAGTCCTGATGTTTAGCTTGTAGAACTCTTATGCGTACTCCTTTATTGTCATTCCCTTCTATTTCAGGTTCTACATTCTCCTAAACAAATTTATTTGATAATCCTTGGGCATGAATTTAGCTTTCAGCTTGGCTACCATTCTATCCCAACTCTTTATCTTATGTTTTCTTTTGCTCCTCCAATCAGCTTGTAGTTCATCCCACCATAGTGTTGCATGTTGTTTAAGTCCGGTGACAACATGTCTCACCTTCTTTTCCTCATGGACATCTTCATTGTTGAAATACTTGTCCATTCACCTTATCCAGTATAGTAGATCTTCAACATCCAAATTAACTTCATACATTGGGATGTCTATCTTTTCTCTAGATCCCAACTTCACAACAACTTTGAGTAAGCATTCTTCGACAACATGTCCCCCTGCAGCTTCTTCAACCTCTGTCTCTTCACTTTCTGCCTCACTGATGTCCCCAACATCAGGTGCTCTTCTCTGCACTACTTCCATCGCTTCCAACCTTGCACGTAGTTCCCTCATTTCCCTTTCGACAGCCCGATTGGCTACATACGGCTCCATGCATCTCCTTGGTGGCATTGTGCGGACTATTTCTCACACACAGAGTACAAATTTGAGTTCTTTTAGGATCTGATACCACTTGGCGCAGACCCCCCCTCTTCTCTCCTCGGGGTTGCTCGACCTCCCAGTCAAGGATATTAATATCTTGAGCTGGATTAGCTCTTCCAGACCTTCAATGGTCCTAGACCGTTTCACACAGGACCCTTTTTCTCTTTAAGCACAGTTCCTATGGAACCTGTGGGCCCATTTTTTTATAGTGCTTCACAACTTCGGGTTTCGACTGCCTTGTGTGCAATTGGTCTCTTCCTACGCAAACTCCAAATCAACAGAGTTACTTAGTACTAGATCTATGGTTCACGACCCCTCTGATAACCAACAGTGGCGATCTCCTCATGCTCCGTGACTCCATGATTTCATGATTTTAGGATTCTTGACTCCTCGATACTCTGAATCCTTTGATATGTGAACCCTCGAGAGATATCATGACTAACAACTGCGAACCTTTTCCTAGATCATAAGGTCTGGGACAATATCACTCCCTCTAGATGGATCTACAGTCCATATGGATTTCAGGTTCCATAACTTCAGAAGATTTTCTTCCCTCTCAAACAGAAACCTCCGAACATGCAAAGTTCGAAGGACTTCAAGGGGTAACCTCCCCACTCCTTTTTGAGATCTAGCAGTTGTCCATGATCCCGATTCCTTCTGAAGGGATCTCAACTATCACTTCACAACTTTCAATGGATTTCTCCCTTCCCGTTGATGCTTGGTCACTGTCTCTCCTGAGTTTGATTCTGACACACTCCTTGCGAACTCAGAATCTATGAAGAAATTTGGACTTCGTGATTTATTCAAAAAAAATCTCTCTACGCACTCCTTGTGCTTTGCAGTCCCGTTTTCGACACTTAGTCGATTCTTCGAATCTATGCACTCCTTGCAATAGATTCTTACACAATACTTAGCTTCTTGTAGGTGACTGTGCACACCTTACAACAGTCTCTTTTCACTCTTTGAAAATGGAAGTTTCACGCTATCTCTTCTGAGTTTCTGAGTCAAAATAGACTTTGTCGTCGCACTCCTTGCAGACTGTATGCACACCTTGCATAAAAATCAACGAAGAGAAACAATTGAAACTTATTCAAATGCTTCATAGACTCATACTTTGAATAACATATCTCATTCATTCATGAAAACAAAAAATAACAGGGAAACTATAAACAATAGTGACACCATGAATTGGGTCAATATCGATATGTTTCATTCATCCAAAATGTAAAATGTCTACAGCTTGAAACAAAATACATTTAGTAACAACTATCCCCTACTCTACAACTAACCTTATTCATGTATACAATGCACCTACTTATACAATAGGTCCTCTCAGGTTTCCTCCAACTACCTACCTGATCGAAATTAAATTCTATAGCTACTTAAGTCTTATTACATAAACATCTGTGACAAGCAATTTAAGGCCATTCTTCAGATCCACACCAAAATCAAATATCTAAAGGACAATATGATCTCTTCTGGCTTTGACGCGATCGTTCAACCTCTTCTCATTAATTTCTCTGATTCATATTTTACTCATAAGTTCTCTGAGATACACCATCTTTCAAAATTTAAAAGTTTACTCAAAAGGTGTGCTAAGCACTGAGATGTCATCCCATGTGGATTTGCTGACAATGCTCTTACATCATTTTGGGTCATTGTGTATCATTTGTAGGAATAAAGGTGGATATGAAAAAGTCAAAAGTTATTTCCAAGCTTCTAGTGCCAAAGAACCAATAAGATGTTAGGAGTTTCTTAGTGCATGTTGGTTATTATATGTGATTTATTGAAAATTTCACGAAAAATGCATTTCCATGATTTAAACTGCTCACTAAAGATAGTGAAATTTTCTAAAAGATTCCTTGCCAAACTACTTTTGAAACATTGAAAGAATTGTTTTTTGTAGCTTCTGTTTTAAGAGGGAAAAATTGGTCCCTCCCATTTCACATATCTACAGATGCTTCAGATACACCTTTAGGAGCAGTGCTAGGAAAAAAAGAAATAAAATTTCTTATGCCATTTATTTTGTGAGGAAAAACATGACACCCCTTCAATTGAATTATTTAGTTATGGAAAAGGGTTTCTTGCAGTAGTGCATGCCATCAATAAATTTAGGTATTATATTATAGGGTATGAGATCTTCATCCACTCTGACCATTCAACTATTAGATATTTAATGAACAAACTATAGATATTAACCTTGTACAATATTTACTGCGAACACATTTTTAGTAAAAGAACAAAAAATATACAATGGAAAATACAAACATTACATAGAGATTTTTTCCTTGGAAACCCAAACCGAGATATCACCCCCCCCTCAAACCCCCCTGCACAACACAGACACTAATTCTCATGCAAATAATATAACACATACCCAACATTCTCCCACTTGTTGTTTTCTTTGCATATAGCGGGTTACAGGGTTACATAGACAACAATCCAGGGAAAAAATGCCCATGGATCCTCTACACCAAGAGAACTTCTCAATGCTCATAGATTTTGTTAATGAATCTGCAACATTCTTCAAAGTTTCCACCTTCATCAATGATACTTTCTTTTCTTCAATCATGTCTCTCACAAAGTGATATTGAATATCAATATGCTTTGTCTTTGAAAGATAAGTCGGGTTCTTCGCCAGAAAAATTGCACTCTAACTGTCATAATCTATCCTTACAACTTGTTGTACTAACCTGATACCTGAACAAAATCTTTGTAACCATACTGCTTCCTTAATTGCATGAGTGGCTTCCATGTATTCAACTTCTATAGTTGAAAGTGCCACTACAACCTATCTTTTGCTCATCCAAATTATTGCTTCTCCAAACAAGTTAAACACATACCCACTTGTAGATCTCCTATGATCCAGATCTCCAGCCCAGTTTGCATCCAAAAAACCCATGTATATCCACCACTCTCTCCAATCCCAGTCTTCCTTCGTAGCACAATCCATAGCTAGCAATGCCACACAAATACCTGAAAACCCTTTTTACTGTTGTCTAATGCTCCTTCCCTGGTTTTGACATATACCTGCTCAAAACTCCCACTACATGTGCAATGTCTGGTCTAGTACAGACCATTGCATACATCAAACTTCCAACTTCACTCTCATATGGAACATGAGACATATCCTCCTCCTCTTCCCGTGTCTTGGGACACTGATCCACATATAACTTTACCCCAACAGGAATATGAACCTTGACTGGTTTACATTCCTACATATTAAACCTCTGCAATATTATCTCGACATATTTTCTATGATTTAACCAGATTTTCCTCTTTTTCCAATATCTTTTAATTTCCATGCCCAAAATGAAATTTGAAACACTGAGATCCTTCATGTCAAATTTAGAGAACAACTGAGTTTTCACATCCTAGATAATCTCCTTATTGTTTTCTATCAGCAACATGTCATCCACATACAAGACCAAATAAATCAAATGATCACCAATTAATTTAAAATAAAAACAGTAATCCTCTTTGCTTCTTGTGAAATCAAGTCCCAACATACAAGTATCAAAAATTTGATACTTG
>JASDQU010501300.1:51589-64485 GCA_032191745.1 Picea mariana | reverse complement strand
TGTAGGAATGTTGTCTTCACATCAATCTGTTGTACTTCAAAATCAAACGCAACAACAACAGATAAAAAAAATCTTATAGAGGTTAAATTGGCAATAGGAGAAAAAATCACACCAAAATCAATTCCCTCAACCTGAGAATAACCCTTTGCTACTAACTGAGCTTTGTATTTCTCCACTTTTCCTTCTTCATTAAGCTTCTTTTTAATTACCCATTTGCTGCCAATAGGATTTCTTCCAGTCGAAAACTCCACTAGATCCCAAGCCTCATTCTTATCCAAAGTTGTCATTTCTTCGTCCATGGCCCTTTTCTAGTGATATCGATCCTTTGAATCCATTGCCTCCCTGTCAGTTCTAGGATCATCATCAGTAATAGACAAAGCAATTTTTGAATGGAAATTAGATGGAGTATACCTTTCTAGTAGCTTTCTTTCTCAGTACGATCTCCTCGATACTAGAGTATGAGGATCTTCTTCTTCTGATTCATGTTCTTCTATAGAGTTTGATTCATCATTCTTTAAATCAAACTCTATTTTCTTTGGTTCTTCCTTACTTGGTAGGAATTCCTGTTTAACAACATTCTTTATTTCTATAAATACCACATCTAATCTATACACTACCTTCTTAGTTTATGGGTTCCAAAACTTATAACTTTTGAGACCATCTTTATATCCAATAAAGATACACTTTTCAGCCTTCTTATCTAGCTTACTCCTATTTTCCTTTGGAACATGAACATATGCATCACAACCAAATACCTTGAGATGTGTGAGAGAAGGTTCCTTACCAGTCCATACCTCTTGTGGAGTCTTGTCATCCAACGCTGATGAGGGTGATCTGTTGACAAGGTAACATGCAGTACCCACTGCCTCTGCCCAAAAATCTTTCCCTAACCTGACACCACTAAGCATGCACCTTTCTTTTTCCATCAACGTCTTGTTAATCATTTCTGCAACTCCATTCTACTGAGGTATATATGGAGTAGTATTCTGCCTTGCTATGCCACACTTCTTACAAAATTCTTCAAATTCATTCCCACACAACTCTTCGCCATTATCTGTCCTCAACACCTTAATTCTTTTCTCTGTTTGATTCTCAACAAGAGCCTTAAACTCTTTAAACCTATCGAAGATTTCAAATTTATTCTTGAGGAAGTATATCCAAGTATTCCTCAAGAAGTCATCTATAAATGAGACATAGTACACATATTTTCCCAATGATGGGACCGACACTGGTCCAACAACATCACTTTGAAATAGTTGTAAAATTCCTTCCGCCCTCATTGTACCAGAGGGGAATATTACCCGATTATTCTTCCCATATAGAAAATGTTCACATAAATCAAAATCCAGAGAGAAGTTAGACATACCTTCAACCATATCTTTACCGTGTAGTAGTCGAAGACCCTTTTCTCCGATATGCCCCAGTCTTTGATGCCACAACATAACCTTTTCTCTAGAGGTTGTAGGAGTTATTTCTTCTTCAAATCCAATATCAGGAACAATGGAACTATTACACCCATCACTAATAGTTCTTCCTTGCAGATTATATAGAGTTCCAAACCAAACTCCCTTTAGCAACACCATTGCTCCTCAAACCATCCTGTAGGTTTCCTTTTCAAATATTATTTTTACCCCTGCATCGTCCATTTTGCTTACAGAAATCAAATTTATAGCCAAACCTGGGATGTGAAAAACATCAGGAAGTTTTCTAATCCTTCCATATATGAGTCTAAAATTTACTTTTCCTCATCCTATGATTCTGGTTGTCGAATCATCATCTAAGAAAACATTACCTCCATCATACCTTTCATATTCACATAACCACTCCTTGTGGGAATTCATATGAAAGGATGCACCAGAGTCAACCAACCATGCCTCATGATCTACATGTGTCCTTGAAGAAGCCAAGTACACATCCCCTCCTTCTTCCTTGGAGGTCTTTTCTTCTGTAGAAGGAGATTCTTCAGACCCCTTCTTTTTCTCAACTTTGGATCTACACTGCTTCTTTTAGTGCCCTTTTTTTCCACATCTCCAACATACCTTTACAAAATTTTTGGGATATTTAGATCTACCCTTAGACTTAGATCTCCCACTTGAGAACTTAGATATATTTCTTTCCTGGAAATGTCCTCTTGCAAATAATGCGTTTGTGCTCTATCCTTCCATATTCTCCCATCTCATCTCCTCCGAAAAAAGGGATGAGACCACTTCATCAAACTTCAAGGAAGTTGTATTACTACCTATGGCCACAACCAGACTATCCCATGAGTCTGGTAAATAAAACAGTAAACTGATACATTTATCTTCATCTGAAATTTTAATCTCAATAGATACTAACTGACTTACCACAGTATTGAAGACATTCAAATGCTCTGCCACCGAGTCTCCATCTCTCATACTCAGGTTATACAACTTATTTCTCAGGAATCGTTTATTTACTAGGTATTTAGACTGATACAACTTCCCCAACTTATCCCATAAATCCTTGGTTTTAGCTTCCTCTAACACATTCAATAATATTGAATCTGAGAGACACAATCAGATTGTTCTCTTTTTCTTCTGATTCAACTTTTTCCAATCATTTGCTGAAGTTCCTATAGGTGTAGTACCTACCGCAATCCACTGATATTTGTCCACCAACAGATCTTCCATCTTGAGCTTCCACAACTCAAAACTTTTCCCATTAAACTTCTTGATCTCCATCTTCGAATTGTTTGTCATTTCTTTTCACCTAAAAAATCAATACCACAGATCTCCCACTATAACAAGGCTTATCACAGTTTCGAGCCAAACCCTTGACCACAAATGCATTCCCCTAAAGCCAACAAATATCTGATACCAAATGTAGATTTTAACCTTGTACAATATTTACTGCAAACATATTTTTAATAAAAGAACATAAAATATACAATGACAAATACAAACATTATAGAGAGATTTTTCCCCTGGAAACCCAAACTGAGAAAACCAACATATTCTATATCCATTCATAGTATTACATTGTTTACAATACAATATACATATAGGAGCTAGCAGAATCCAAAACCCTAACCCAATGACCTGTATTAGTCAACAACCCTAATTCCTTAACTGGAAATAGAAAACCATCGACAAAGAAACCATGTCCCAAAAATCCACCTAAATATGTGACATGTTTCCCAAGGAAGATATTTTTTTCTTGGGGGTGTTGTAGACACTACTACTTGTGTAAAGAATATAACACATACCCAACACAAACCAATTACTAATGGTAGAATTACTAGGTGGCTTCTTCTATTACAAGTATTTAATAGTTCTATATTAGATATACATGGGAAAGAGAATGTAGTTGCATATTTTCTTTCCAGTATCCATAGTGAAGGTGAATTAGTTCATTTCAATGATAATTTTCCTAATGAACACCTCTTTGCAATATCTACTACATCTTCTTGGTTTGCATATATCACTAGCTAATTTGCTACAGGAAATTTACCTCGACACTTTTCCCCAAAGGAGAAGCATAAGATCATCAAACTTAGTGCCACATATTCATGGATTGGTGGAGAAATTTTTCGTGCTGGACCTGATCAAATTATTCAGAGGTGTGCACGAGAGGATGAAGTGTTTGACATATTCAAGGCATGCCACAATGAGCCATGTGGAGACAATTTTGCTGATAAAAGAATCGTATACAAAGTCCTTCGTCTGGGGTATTATTGGCCTACTCTTTTCAGAGATGCCAAAAAGTATGTCAAAAGCCGTGACAATTGTCAAGACACTACTATGAGGTAAAAATCGATAATATACCTTAATCAAAAGACTTCAAAAATATTTCGAAGGTGATCCTTCAAGAAAATCAAAATTCAATATCAATGATGCAAAGAGAATTTGAAAAAGTTGTCATGGATAAAAAACGAAAAAAATTCTCGCTTAAAAAACCATAGTAAAAACATACTTACACAGATCAAGAAGTCAAAGGAAAGAAAACAATGTGTTTAGAAGTTGTAACAAGAGAATCAAGATCTCAAGAAGAACCTATTAGAAAAAAACAAGAAAATTCTCATTTGAAGAACCTTAATCAAGAGCTACTAGAACAAATCAAAAAGTTGAAAGAAAAGAAACTTGAAAATATAGACATTAAAGATATCGAAAAATCATATAATGAAGAAAATTCACGTCTAAAAAATCATAATAGAACCCTATTGATGCAAATTAAGAATCTTAATAATGATAAGAGGTTGTTGGAAAAAAAGTTAGAATAAATCTAGAAGGAAGCATCAAGGTCCTCGGGAGTAAAAATCCAAGCTGTGGAAAAAGGAACAAATACATATCCAATCCACATAACAGCTCAAAAAGATGTCAATATAGTTGAAGAAAAGATATATAGGGATGTTGGAGTACATACAATGGGAACTCCAAGTGTACGTGCTAATATAAGTTCATCGATTAACCAAACAACACCAATCTTTGAAGAAAATCATATATTGAAATTAAACCAATAAAACAATACATGCATGATAAGGGGAAATAATGTTATAAGAAATCCTTATAAACATACAAATCATAAAAGAAGATATCTTTAACAATCATAGTATCAATATCACTTAGGTTGGGAACAAATAAATTATCATTTGAAAAATATTGATACCGACACAATTAAGTCTTATGATAACAGTTCATTGTGGAAGTGCAATGTTCTTCAAAGGATTGAATTAGGATGGTCTGATCCATTTATGGTTTGAAATTTTTTCTCATCACTCGAAGGTTCATATCGTCTCGTATCATCAACTATGATAGAACAAAAAATGATGCGACGACATTACAAGCCAAATAAAAAGACGTTCAAGAGGGGAAGGCAATGTTATGAACACAAATATATAGAAATAGATAGAAATAAATAATCATTAAATAATAATAATTAATACATCATTATGAAAAAATGTCTCTTATCTAAAGGATATTTCTATTAATGAAAGGGATCCCCTATGTGGGTATATATGGCCCTCATTCTCATTGTAATGAATTCATCATATCTTATTCAATTATTTGTTACTTGTCCTATATGGTGTTGGAGTTACTTCACACACACCTAGGATTTATTTTTCCTAAGGATTTTCCTTGTTTATTATTCATAATTAGTCATTATACAGTCTCCTATATTTTATGGGAGAATATTTCACTTGGAGAATATTCTCTTTCAGTTGACAATTCAGTTTGACTAGTTGAGTTGAGTTTAGATGTTGCATTGGTTTTATCACCATGGAACATTGGGATCATAACCATGCTAATTCAACCTTTCCTTGGTATCATCACCATACTGACGCATTACTCTTGATTCCCTGAGTTAACTCCTCACTACTCTATGTTCAGTTAGTTAACTAAAGACTAGTTGACTAGTTAACTCAACTAGGTGGCAGTTCATTCTCGTAACTGCCTGAGAGACTATACTAGGTGGAATTTCACTCTCGTAACTACTGGTGTGTGTCTAGATCACTTTAGACCACCACTATGGCGCATTGGTTCTTCTCGAGTGTGCACTCATTGAGTTATACAGAGTATATCATGTGTAAATTATTTCATTGTTCATAACGATTAATGAGAATTCTTTCATTCTTTCTCTCCTTCTTCTTCTTTCTCAAATTCTTTATGCAAATGTGTGTATTATTGTTTTGATATATATATTCCATGTAGGTTCAACACATTTACATGGTATTAGAGCCGACATCCTGTTAAGAAAAAGCTACACCAAATTTTTTTGTAGGTACAATAGATTGAAGACATCAGAAAGATGGATTTCCAAAAAGAATTCATTCTTACACCTTAAAACTATTTTGCATGGAAGGAGAATATAGCCATACATCTTCGAACCAGGGGTTTTACAGGTTAACCTTGAATAGAGATACAAAACTGACATCAGCCATAGAAAAATCCAAGTACTTAAATCACATGGATGAGACACTCAGGACAATTTGCAGGCTTATTTCTCACGATCTCCTTTTACACAATCTTCCTCTAAGAGTCCCAATGAAGCCTGGAACACCTTGGAAGGGATATTTGGAAAACATGATGAGATGAGGGGACATATGATGGAGGTGTATCTGCTCACATTGGATCCAAAAAGCTTCGATAATATCTAATATTTCTTTACAAAATTAAAGGATTTACTGTCGTAATTCAAAACTTGCAGGGTTGATAAATCGAAGGAGGAGAAACAAATTGTTCTCACCATTGTCTCAAAGCTTGGTCTTGAATTCTCTGTATTCGCATCCAGATTCCATACTATCAGATTCACCTTTGGAGCCACCTATAAGATGCCTTCTCTTGAGGACTTTATTGAATCCCTGACACAAGAGCAAACCAAGCTCATCAACATGTGCACAATCAAAGGCCCAAGGGCGCATGCACTCACTGTTCATGATGGAAGCCGAAAATATCAGAAATCTGAAGATAAAGATAAACAAAAATATCATGCACATCCAAAGAAGGAAGGGTACATAAAACCCTTCACAGATGCCTCCAGATCCAAAGAGGAAAAGGGAAGAAAAGGGGAGAAATGCTTGTATCGTCACAACGGATTCCATCCATAATCCGCATGCATGCAAAAAAAAAAAGATCAGATGTCTCAAATACTTGAGCAAAACAACCTTGGAGATTGCATCCCCGAGGGTTCCAAGAAGAAGAAGCCAGAAGATCTGAATTCCAAGAAAGATAATTCTAGCCATGTGTTGATTGCCATCAACTCCTCTACCAATGCTTGGATCATAGATTTAGGAGAATCACATCACATGGATACCTCAAAAAAAATATATTATTTATTGGATGCATGCACATGTCCTCCTATTCTGATGGGGGACAACTTTTCTGTCGAAGTCACCGACAACGAACATATTGAACTCAACAATGAAAGCTTCGAGAATGTGCTGACCGTTCCCAAACTTTCTATCAACCTTCTCTCTGTGTATCAAATGATGAATTATGCCACCGGAAAGAAATTCATATTCACACCAAATTACATGGAAATCTACAACATGCAAATCAACTCTAGGGTTTCTACCAGTGAGGTAAATCATCAGTCTAGATTGTATACATTTTCTGAATTCATTGAACCTGATTCTGCTTTACTGCTTACTCATGCCGATGAAAGTAGTAGGATATGGAACAAAAGGTTTGGACATTTGAATTTAAGATACATGCAAAAAATTAAAAAGAAAATATTGTTTGATGGTATACCAAACATCCATTTCTCCAAGGGAGTATGTGAGGGATGTGTTCTTGGAAAACACCCTCAAGATAAATTGACAAAGGAAAGTCTCAACGAGCTTCTGTTGATTAAGGTTGGTTGTCATTGATGTCAACCCTTGAAGAAATCCTCATAGCATGGAGGTTTGGGTAATTAACCCAAGTTTTTTTGATATAAAGATGATTCATTATTGTCTTGTCATGGTTGATAAGAAGTAAAGATGGATGAACTCCAAAGTGGTCCCCTTATGCTGAAATCCCTCACGGGAAGACGCTTTGCGGAATGAGAGAACCCATGCATAATTGTGGAATAATGAGATGAAAGACAATGAATTTGTTAGTGAAACTATCCTATATTCATAGTTATTGTCATGCCATTTCTGGTGGTATGTGGAACGTCACATCACTCCTCACGGTTAGAGAGTTATGACCATGTGAAGTTGGAGAACCCAAGTTTGGGTAATGGAAACAAGTTTGTTTGATATATAACGGTATGAGTTTTGATATATTTGAAGGTAATACTATTCTATATGGATAATACATGTCATTCCATTTCTGGTGGTATGTGGAACATCACATAACTCCTCACGGTTTGAGAGTTATGGCCTTACGAAGTTGGAGGACTCTCATATGTTGGCTTGAAGCCCCTAAAGGTCAAAGTAGTCAAAGTGGTTTAAGATATTTTAGAAGGTAAATAATAAAGTGAAGTGATGAGTGTACTATGATTCAAAGTGAATACAAAATAAATTATTTAAATAATAAATTTAATGGAGAAATTAGAAGTGGGTTAACCCTAAAATAAGGAAAGTGGGCAATGTAACCTAGAAGATGTTTTTGAGGAAGCTACTTGGAGAGTATAAATAAGAGGAAATACTCTCTCATTTTAATCACACTTGAGAATATTGAATACCTATAGGTGTCTGAGGTAACCAAAGGATATCTAAGATGAATTTCTGAGGGAAGGTGAAGAAAAGAAGGCCAGAATTCAAGGAAAGATAAATTATTTTGATGATGCTTTCTAAGGTATGTTATTTACAGGTCATCTCACCATTTTTGCAATAATTTTTTTTTATAGAACGATTTGGAATGTGAAATTGCTATTCCATTGAGGAAACATATCCAATTATCTGTGGAAAAAAATTCAGCTTGTGGGTCGTTGTATTTTTGGAGTTACACTCTGTGGAAAATAGGGTTTGTGGCTAGTCTTAAAACTAGTCAAAAACAGGCGTTTCGGGGAAAAACGTCATAAATTATTCATAAAAGATCCAAATTTAGTAAGAAAAAATGTTTTGGTTAAAGTACAGTTTGTAGTATTCTTTGTAACAATTTCAGATCGATTCAACAAATATTCTGTGTGAGACATTCTCTACAAGGTCGCTCTCTAGAATAAGCCATAATTCAGCAAGGTATGTCATTTTTGCTATAACTCCTTTTCTGAGAGGTTAAAAGTAGTGAAAGTTGGAGGAATTTCATAAAACACATTGAAGAACATTGTGTATCAGTTTCATATCTTTATTAATTACAGGTACAAATTTATGATTATTTCAATTTATGGTTGTTGGCTAATCCAAAACTAGACATGTGAGACTAAAGAAAAGTTTGATGAAAATGCTAGTCTCTTGTTGTTAAAGTTAAGGAAGGTTTGTAGGCATGTGATCATATACACCAGGTCTATTACAGAGTTAAAAATCAGATTTGGATGATGAAATTGATGAGGGAATTTAGTTGAGGTACAAGTTGGGTACATGGTTGAGACAAGTAGTTGATGAGTTGGCGCATACATGAGGTGTATAGTTGATGATGTTGGGACATATTGATGAGTCATAGTTGATGAGTAGTTGACACATGATTGGTACATACTTGGTACATAGTTGGTTGCACTTGTTTATGGTACAGGTTGATTACAGATTGTTTGGTACAGGTTGGTGCATGGTTGATGCACTTGTTTATGGTGCAGGTTGGTGCATGGTTGATACACTTGTTTATGGTACAGGTTGATTACTGGTTGAGGTATAGGTTTATGCATGGTTCCTGCATGGTTCAGGTTTACAATGGTATATCCCACAGTGATAGTGTGACAATGGTTCCATCATTCTACTTCTACTTTAGGGCAGTTGGACAGGGCAAGGAAAAGTGGTTGTATCCACCTTCCGGTTGTAGTCAGAGAACATATGGGGTTGTAACCTCCTTTTGGTTGTAGCTAGAGAATTGGGGAGTTGGAGCTTCCCTCAGGTTGTAGCCTGAGAAACTAGGGGGTTGGAGCCTCCTTCTAGTTGCAGCTAGAAAAAAAAGGAAGTTAGTGCTTCCAATGAATGTAATTCTTCAAGACATATACAAGAAAACATTCCGTGGTTTTCTCCCGCTTCGGGTTTCCACGTAAAACACTGGTGTACTGTGTATGTGTATGATTGTTCATTTGTTTCTTTCTCATTATTGGATGATAATTATACATTGATATAACACTTGGATTATTTGGTTTAAAAGGGATTATAATTTCTCTATTACTGATTCACCCCCCCTCTCAGTAATCCAACAATTGGTATCAGAGCTGGTTCCTTCATAAATTAGTTTAACCATTGAAAGGTAGATCATGAGAGAAACAACTTGTATAAAAATGAAATACCACAGTTTGATGGACAAAAGTATTCTTTTTGGAGCATAAGGATGAAGACATATATACAAGCACATGGATTTCAAGTTTGACAGTCAATTGTAGATGGATACACAGCACCAACAGTTCCACCAAATAATGACAAAGCAATGAAACTTGGTGAGAATAATTCCAAAGCCAAAGTTGCACTTTTGAATGGTCTCAGTGATACGGTATTAACCAAATTTGCAGATTGTAAAACTGCTAAAGAGATTTGGGACAAGCTTCAAAATATTTATGAAGGAGATACAAAGGTCAAAGAAGCAAAGCTTCAAACTTACAGCGGTCAGTTCGAACAACTAAAAATGAAGGAAGATGAAAATATTGCAGCCTACTTCTTACGAGTCGACGAAACAATGAATCCAATCATAGGATTGGGAGAAGAAATCGAAGAATTTGTAATTGTTCAAAATTCACTAAGATCTCTTCCTATGAGATTCAACCCTAATATATTAGCACTAGAAGAAAGATCGGATATAAACTCAATAAGCATAGACGAACTACATGGAATCTTCACAGCATATGAAATGAGAACTGAACAAGAAAATCCAGATATTAAATAAGAAACCTTCAAAGCATCCAAAAGATCAAAGCAAAAGAGACAACAACAAGAAGAATATAGAAACAATAGTGACGTCTTGAAAGGTGATGAAGAAGTTGCCAACTTCATTAAAAGACTGAACAAGGGAACCAATGGTAGGTATAGAGGTAAGATTCCTTTAATTTGTTTTAATTGTTATGGTATTGGTCATTTTGCTAACAAATGTCCTCATAAGAAAAAGAGAAATGATGAAGGTTACTCAAAAGGCAAACACACATATAAAGGCAAAAGAACTACAAACAAAGTTTTCAAGAAAAACTTATGCACCAAAGAAGACAGCTCATCATCAGATGAAGATGAAGTCAGTGATAGTGAGACAGGAAGAGTTATATTCATGGCAGTAAAAGACTCTGACAAAGAAGACTCTGAAGAAGAATATGAAGAAGCCAAAGAAGGATATGAAGAAGTCGAAGAAGAAATTGAAGAGGCAGAAGTTGACTATCGAGAAGAATTAATGTGTGCCATATAAATTATCAGAAGAGAAAGCAAGAAAAACAAGAAACTACAAGTAGAACTAGACAAGAAAAAGGACACTCGAGAACTAAAATAAATGATCACAAAATTGAAGGTTCAAATAGAAGAAGATAAAATAATTGAAGAAACACTCAAAGAACAGCTAGAAGAAAATGACAAGATCATTGAAAACTTGGAAGCAAAGATTGTGACACTAAGAAAGGATATTCAAAAGAAAAATATGTAGAATAGCTCAAAAGTTCTGGATGACATTATCAGCAGTCAAAAATCTCATCTTGACAAGTCTAGACTTGGATACAATAAGACAGAAAAGGGATCAAACTCCAAAACAATAGAGTAAGAAACAAATCCAAAAAGCTATGCAGAAACAATCAAAGGGGATAGGAAGATATACAAGGAATATTACAGGGACACTCCTCCACTGAGAAGATTCAGATTTCAGAATCAACAATAGACAGATAGGCCTCAAGAAGAAGAAGGATTCATAAGAGCACCTCCTTTCAGAAAATCTTCAACTCCCAAGTATCAAACTATATTTTTTGCTTTATGTTATGCATGTAATAATTTTGGACATAAATTTATGAATTGCTGAGATAACAACAAGAACAATAACAACTTTGAGAGTCATACACAAAGGGGTTATTTAAGAAGACCTAGTGAAACACAAAGAACAAGTTACAACAGTGTTGAATCTTTGAGCACTGAAGTAGAATGTTACAAATGTAACAATTTTGGATACATGGCCAAATATTGCAGAATGATAGTCCCTTGTAAAAAAACTCAAAAAAATAACAACAGTCATAGACAGGAACCTCAGAAAACAACATGGATAAGAAAGCAAGATCAGTATAGAAATGAAGAATGCACAGTCACTCTACAAGCTAAGCAGAAGAAACATTGTTGGTATGTTGACGATGGGTGTTCAAAACACATGACAGGTGATAGAGAAAAATTTCTTACATTATGAAAGGAAAGAAATGGATCGGTCTCCTTCAGAAATGATAATTCAACCAAAATCATTGGAGAAGGCACAGTCCGAATTGGGAACAAGAATGAAAAGGCACAAAATGTTCTACTGGTAGAAGATATGAAACACAATATTCTAAGTGTTAGTCAAATGTGTGACTAAGGTCATAAAGCTACTTTTGATTCACAAAAGTGTGAGATAAGAAGAGAAGGTTCAGAGAAATTGGTCGGTACAACTGCATGAACTTCAGACAACATATATGTGTTAAGTGAAATTGGAAATGAAAAGTGTTGTCTAGGAAAGGAAGATGAAAGTTGGCTATGGCATAGAAGAATGGGTCACATGCATTTTGATAACCTTGTCAAAGTCAACAAAGGAGAAGCAGTCAGAGAAATGCCCCAGATCACAAAACCAACCAACACTTTATGCAAGCAATGTCAACAAGGAAAACAAACAAATACCAGGTTCAAATCAAAGGAATATTCAACAACAAGACCACTAGAAATTGTACATACTGATCTAGTTGGACCAACTATAACAAAGGGCTTAAAAGGTGAGAGATACTTTATGTTATTAGTTAATGATTATACAAGAATGACTGCAGTTTGTTTTCTCAAGAACAAGTTAGAAGCTTTTGAAAACTTCAAGATCTACAAGGAAATGGTTGAAAATGAGATGGATTCAAGAATCAAATGCTTGAGATTTGATAATGGAGGAGAGTTCACTTCAAAGGAATTTATGTATTACTGCAACAGTCATGGAATAAAAATAAAATCTTCGTTGCTAGGACACCTCAACAGAATGAAGTTTTTGAAAGAAAGAACATGACAGTACAGGAAATGGCTCGAATAATGTTAATGGATTCTAAATTGACAGATATATTTTGGATACATGCAGTGCATACAAAAGTGCACATTCAAAATAGAGTAATGCAGAAACAACACTGATAAAACTCCCTACGAGCTATGGAAAGGAAGACCAACAAAT
>JASDQU010501300.1:40824-51489 GCA_032191745.1 Picea mariana | reverse complement strand
TTGGCTTGAAGCCCCAAAAGGTCAAAGTAGTCAAAGTGGTTTAAGAGATTTTAGAAGGTAAATAATAAAGTGAAGTGATGAGTGTACTATAATTCAAAGTGAATACAAAATAAATTATTTAAATAATAAATTTAATGGAGAAATTAGAAGTGGGTAAACCCTAAAATAAGGAAAGTGGACAAAGTGACCTAGAAGATGTTTTTAAGGAAGCTACTTGGAGAGTATAAATAAGAGAAAAGGCTCTCTCATTTTAATCAGACTTGAGCATATTGAATACCTATAGGTGTCTAATGTAACCAAAGGATATATAAGCCGAATTTATGAGGGAAGGTGAAGAAAATAAGGCCAAAATTCAAGGAAGGGTAAATTCTTTTGATGATGCTTTCTAAGGTATGTTATTTACAAGTCATCTCACCATTTTAGCAATAACGTTTTTTCTAGAACGATTCAAACTGTGAAAGTGATATTCCATTGAGGAAACATATCCAATTATCTATGGTAAAAAATTCATCTTGTGGGTCGTATTTTTGGAGTTACACTCCGTGGAAAATAGGGTTTGTGGCTAGTCCTGAAACTAGTCAAAAACAGGGGTTTCGGGTAAAAATATCATAAATTCTTCATAAAATATCCAAATTCAGTAAGAAAAATTGTATTGGTTAGAGTAAGGTTTGTAGTATTCTATGTAAAAGTTTTAGATCGATTCAAAAAAAATTCCGTGCAGGTCACATTCTACAAGGTCGCTCTCTAGAATAAGACAGAATTCAATAAGGTATGCCATTTTTGCTATAAATCCTTTTCTGAGAGGTTCCAAGTAGTGACACCTGAAGTAATTGCATAAAAAAAATTGAATAACATTGTGTATCAGTTTCATATCTTTATTCATTATAGGTACAAATTTATGATTATTTCAAGTTAGGGTTGTTGACTAATCCAAAACTAGGTATGTGAGACTAAAGAAAAGTTTGATGAAAATGTTAGTCTCTTGATGTTAAAGTTAAGGAAGGTTTGCAGGAATGTGATCATATACACCATGTTTATTACAGAGTTACAAATCAGATTTGGATGATGAAATTGATGAGGGAATTTGGTTGACGTACAAGTTGGGTACATGGTTGAGACAAATAGTTGATGAGTTGGCACATACGTGAGGTGTATAGTTGATGATGTTGGTACATATTGATGAGTCATAGTTGATGAGTAGTTGACACATGATTGGTACATACTTGGTACATGGTTGGTTGCACTTGTTTATGGTACATGTTGATTACATATTGTTTGGTACAGGTTGGTGCATAGTTGATGCATGTGTTTATGGTACAGGTTGGTGCATGGTTGATGCACTTGTTTATGGTACATGTTGATTACAGGTTGAGGTATAGGTTGATGCATGGTTGATGCATGGTTCAGGTTTATTGGTACAGGTTTACAACAATATATATCACAGTGATAGTGTGACAGTGGTTCCATCATTCTACTTCTACTTTAGGGCGGTTGGACGGGGCAAGGACATGTGGTTGTATCCACCTTCCGGTTGTAGCCGGAGAACATAGGGGGTTGTAGCCTCCTTTTGGTTGTAGCCAGAGAATTAGGGAGTTGGAAATTCCCTCAGGTTGTAGCATGAGAAACTATGGGGTTGGAGCCTCCTTCCAGTTGCAGCTGGAAAACAAAGGAAGTTGGTGCTTCCAATGAATGTAATTCTTCAAGACATATAAAAAAATGCATTTCGTGGTTTTCTCCCACTTCGGGCTTCCACGTAAAACACTGGTGTACTGTGTATGTGTATGATTGTTCATTTTTTTATTGATCATTATTGGATGATAATTCTGCATTGATATAACACTTGGATTATTTGGTTTAAAAAGGATTATAATTACTCTATTACTGAATCACCCCCCCTCTCAGTAATCCAACAGCTTCTGCACCTTTAGATCTGATCCATAGTGACCTCATGGGTCCTTTTACACATCCATCATTCAACAAAGAGAGGTTTGCTCTCATTTTTGTTGACGATTTTTCACGTTTTACATGGATCTACTTTCTTAGGCAAAAATCAGAGGTCTTTCAACATTTCAAAGATTTCAAAGCCCTAGTTGAGACACAATCTGGAAAGAAGATAAAAGTCCTTCGAAATGATAATGGGTGAGAGTATGTAAATCATGAGATCCATAATATTTGTCATGAGGCAGGGATTCAGTTGCAACACACAATTCCCTATTTTGTGTAGAAAAATAGAGTTGCTGAGCGGAAAAACATATCTCTAAAGGATATGGCATCTTGCATGTTGCATGAAAAGTCACTACCACATAGACTATGGGCTGAAGAACTTAATTGTGAAACATACATACAAAATAGATCTCCCCATAGATATGTCAAGGATAAAACCCCCTATGAGGCTTGGAGCGGCCTCAAATCAGAAGTGACCTACATTCGCATTTTTGGTTCACATGCAGGGGCCTGGATTCCCTCTAAAAAGAGGAAGGCACTTGATCCACAGAGCACTGGGTGCATTTTTGTTGGATACCCCAATGGTGTGAAGGTATAAATGATTATTGATCTTTCCTCGGATTGAGTCATCATTGAGCAAAGTGTCCAATTTGAGGAAAGTGTATCGCATGCACCTCAATAGCCGCATGCATACACCTTCATTCTTCCACATGTTCGAGATGATGAGCATGCGTATGCCAACTCTTATTCAAATGAGAGTTCTGATTCAGAGGACTCAGATGATTCAGATTCAGAGTCAGTATAGTTAGATGCATATTCAGAGCATCCAGATGCAGTTGCAGAGCTAGAGCCGAGGCCCAAGTGGGCACAAACTACTCTTTAGGATACAGGGGATCTCGTTGGTGATCCAGTTGACACTAGGAGGACTCTATCTGATTTCGAGGAGCTTCCTGTTCCACTCACTGCCACTGAACCATTGCCCTCTAGACATGTTTTCTTGGTTCAGTTTTCAGATCCACGGTCTTATGGCGAGGTTGCTGGAAATCCATTTTGAGAATCCGCCATGCAGGAGGAGTACAACTCCTTCCTTGAGAACCAGACTTGGGATTTGGTTCCCCTTCCTTTTGGGAGGAAACTTGTCAGATGTAGATGGGTCTATAGGACCAAGAGCGCAGTGGATGGACATATTAGTAGATACAAAGCCAACCTTGTTTCCAAAGGCTTTCAGCGGGTTCATGCTATTGACTATGATGATACCTTCTCTCTGGTAGTGAAGATGGATTCCATACGATTGACACTTACCAAAGGATGGGAAGTCCATCAAATGGACGTGAAGAATGAATTAATTCAAGGTGATCTCTTTGAGGAGATCTACATGGAGCAGCCCCGGGGATTTATGCAGGACTCATATTTGGTTTGTCGACTGAAGAAGTCCCTTTATGGCCTGAAGAAGGCTCCGACGGCATGGTATGCTAAGATGGACTCCTACCTATTGTCACAGAACTTTGTACATTGTAAATCAGACCTGAATGTCTACATGCTCATGATGGTTGATTCACTTCTACTATTAGTTTTGTATGTTGATGATTTGTTGATCACTGGTTGCTTGACTTCAACGATTGTTGCATTCAAGAGGATTCTACATGATAGGTTTTTTATGACGGACATGGGTCCGCTACACTTCTTTCTTGAACTTGAGATCAGACAGGATGCATCAATAATCAAACTATCTCAGGCCAAGTATACACGAGATATCCTTGAAAGATTTCACATGACAGACTGCAAGTTTGCTCTGACTCCTTTCCTATCAGGAGTCAAAATTGAGGGTGGCGCGGAGACTCCATTTGTTGACAACACAATGTACAAACAACTAGTGGGGATCTTGTTGTATCTCACACACTCTAGACCAGACCTCTCATATGCAGTTGGTGCAGTTTCTAGGTTCATGCAGGAGTCGCATGAGCTACATTGGAAAGATGCAAAGCGTATCCTTCGATACGTACAGGGCACCATCACCTTTAGGATTCATTATGCAACAAAATCTACATTAGATCTCATTGGGTTTACTGATTCCGACTGGGCTAGCGATAACATTGATCGCAAGTCCACATCTGGTTACTCATTCAATCTTGGTTCCAGGCCTATCTCTTGGTCAAGCAAGAAGCAATATGCCATTGCTCTATATTCATCTGAGGCAGAGTACAAATGGGTAGTTAACATAACCATTAAGGCTATGTGGCTACAACATTTTCTCATTGAGTTGGGCATTCAATTTCATTGGCCGATTGCCATCTGGTGTGACAACCAAAGCACTCTAAAGAACTGTAGAGATCCATTTCAGAGGCAACGGACAAAGCACATTGATATCCACATGAACTACATCTGGGACTTAGTACATGAGGGGATCATTGACTTACAGTTCTTTCCTTCAACAGAATAGACGACAACCATCTTCACCAAGACCTTCACTGAGCAGAAGTTCCATTCTTTGCGAAGTCGTCTTGGAGTGAAGGACACAATTGCCTAGCAACTATAGTTCTTCTTTTTATATACATTGTACTTTGAGGGGGGTGTTTTCCCATGAGGTTTTCCCTCTTTCCTCACTTTATTTCAATGTATCTTTTGTATTTGGGTACCTAACATGGCCTCGTTGCTGGGACCCATTCTTTATTTTCACCATAGTGATGTTCAGGGGGGGTGTTGGAGTTACTTCACACACACCTAATTTTTTTTTTTCCTAAGGATTTTCCTTGTTTATTAGTCATAATTAGTCATTATCTAGTCTCCTATATTTTATGGGAGAATATTCCACTTGGAGAATATTCTTTTTCAATTGACACTTCAGTTTGACTAGTTGAGTTGAGTTTAGATGTTGCATTGGTTTTGTCATCATGCAACATTGGGATCATCACCATGCTAATTCACCTTTCCTTGGTATCATCACCAGACTGGTGCATTACCCTTGATTCCCTGAGTTAACTCCTCACTATTCTCTGTTCAGTTAATTAACTAAAAACTAGTTGACTAGTTAACTCAACTAGGTGGAAGTTTACTCCCGTCATTGCCTGAGAGACTAGACTAGGTGACAGTTCACTCCCGTAACTATTGGTGTGTGTCTAGATCACTCTAGACCACCACTATGGTGCATTGGTTCTCCTATAGTGCGCACTCATTGATTTATATAGAGTATATCATGTGTAAATTATTTCATTATTCACAATGATTAATGATAATTATTTCATTCTTTCTCTCCTTCTTCTTCTTTATCAAATTCTCTCTACAAATGTGTGTATTATTATTTAACTAGATCTATCCTGTGCAGGTTCAACACATTTACATATGGATTTTAATGTATTGTCCTTTTTACATTTGATATTTCCATAAGTGATTTGGGTTGGTTTTCCACAAAAAACAAATATCTATTGGTCAAGGGTTGTGAAGTTTACTTCATCTAGGCACATAAAGGGAAAAATAAAGAATCCCTTGGAGCGACGAAGCTTGGAAAAATATTTTGATCAAAAGAAACATTAAGTAAAATTCCTTAAAGAAAGATAAGGGAGTGGACTTGGGGAGAAAGTGAAGGTCATGTGCTTCCATCTCCTTCATTAGTAATATTTTGGGGACAGAAACCCTCTCGATTGGGAAGTTGTGATCCTAAAAGGATCATTAACAAGGGAAACATAGAAATCTGAATTTGGTTAAGTTTTCCAAAGGTTTTAAAATATGTCAGAGTGAAAGAAACGACTAAGAGATAAAGAGTGAAAGAAATGGTTGCATATTCCATAAGGGGGGCATAATTTGTTTGTAGGTGCGAAGGTTGTTTTTCAACAAAAGTGTTGTCGATAAGACAAGTTATTGACAAGTACCTTCATTGACAATATGATCACTGACAAGAGGTGACATCAGCAAGGAGGTTACCAATAAGCAGTGGACTGATAAGAGGTTTGCTGACAAGGAAATTGATCGAAAAGCATGGACAAACAATAATTTTGCTGATAAGCATAGGAAGATAAGAGGTTCATTGGTAGGAAAGAAGACATACAAAGTGTTGGATAACAATAGGTTTGCCAACAAGGTCACTATCGAAAATGCAACATATAGACATCTTGATAGCAATGCCACCAACAACCAAGGTACCAACAATGTTGGCATTGACAAATGATGTCATCGATAAAGGTGTCCTTGACAAACAAAGTCACTAAGAAAGATGTTGACAAGAAATAAACCAAAATCTAGGAAACGAATTCTTGGAAACTACAGAAGGCTTGAATGGTAATAGGGTGTTGACCTAGTATAAATTGTAATGTTTCCTCAGTTTTGAGACTGATTTCTTTAAAGGGCTAAAATAGAAGGAGTAAATGGGTTTTCGATTCAATTAAGGGGGATTCTAAGAATGCAAGAGTGTGGGGGTTCCTTGAATGGAGAGAGGACAATTCTAGAGTTAAAGGATGATGGGGTAGAAGAAGAAGAGATCCCACTTGCAGTGAAGCAAGACAATCCTGAGCTTGAAGGGAATGCATGAAGTCTTAGAGGAGAGTTTGCATCGGGGCCCTCAAAGAAATCACAATGGTGTGAGTTAAAAAAAAAAAAATCATTTAAAGACTATGTACTTCTAAATGTATCTCCAATGAGTGTGCGAAATAGAACTTCTTGTTGATTGTTGGAGTTTTCCCACATTGGGTTCTCCAGGGTAAATCTCCTGTGTCAATGGTGTGATTTTTGGTGTTGTTATGGTATGTTTATTTCCATGTTTTTCAATTCCATTGTTGTAGAGTAATAAATATAACAATAGAAATGACTGAGTTATGGTATTCTTGAATGTAGGAGTGGAAAAACAAAAGTAATATTGAAAACACCAGTAAAATATTCTTGCAAGATCCATTGCGATGATGCATGCATTGGGATAGCGAGGTTGGATTACAAATCAAAGGGTCATCCTTTTCTGTTCAACAGATAAAGCCCCACCTATTCAGATTTAGTTCCATTGGTTATGAAACATGATGGGTCATCTTTGAATAAGCTTTCTTTTACTTGACAAGAAGAAGCCAAAGCCCAAAGATTGGAACAAAGCTAGAATAAATTTCCATTTTACATGATCATCGGATTTCTTAAAGTTGACTTAAGAAACATACTATCTTGGCCTATTCCCCTGGTCCATTACATCCCTTCCCAAACACTATTACATTATTTAAAATATAGCTTGAGTGGGCCTAATGGTTAAGAACACGTGTTTCCTCCTAAGAGGTCACAAGTTCAAATCCAGAGGGGGGTAGGGTATATATACCTCCATAGACTTTAGTAGTCAAATATTTGTCCGAAGGGGGTTCCTTGTCCCACAAACAAGGAGGTGTCATACACCAATTTGGTTTCTGTCTTGGTCACGACCTAAAAAATATGCAATTAAAAACTAAGTTGCAAGAAATGTGGAAATGTATGGAAGTTTTCGAAATGAGAATGCTTGGAAATGCAACCCCCCCAAAATGGGTACGTCGAGGGAAACATGATGTCTATGTGTGTGTATAACATGGAAATGTCTGGAAGTTTTCGAAATGAGAATGCTTGGAAACACAACCCCCCCAAAAAGGGCACATTGGGGGAAACATGATGTGTGTGTGTAGTTTTTTTTAAATAACAAATTATTTTCTAAGAAAAAAAGAAAGATACACATAAATGACATTTTAAAAGGAAAACCATGTCTATATTAACTCCCCTAGATGATTACATGATGCAAAATCCAAAAACAACCTTATACGTGACGCTATATGTGGTGAAAAGTAAATAAAACACAAGGTAAATACAACTACAATTACATGTACCAATAAAATTCATACTCATCCTCATCGTCATCAACAAAAATAGAACAAGATGCATGTTTAGTAGAACTAGAGCATGGATTGGAAGAAGAGACAACTCCAATTTCAGTTGCATCGCCACCAATATCAAGAGCAACAAGAGAGAGTTCCAAGTCTGGGAATCCTGCATCCACATCCCATTTCTATGAGACTCACTTGTATATTCTTCACCCCTACTAGACACAAGGCATAGGTTTGAGTGCACATATAGAAGATCCTCAACCTTCTGCGATGCCAACTTGTCGTGTTTCACATAGTGAATGACACCAAAGGTGCTCCAATTCCTTTTTGCTGATGAATATCTTGCCATTTGTGATAAAATACGAGTGTCAAGGCTTTGTAAATATACACCGTTTTCCCCACGACAACTCCACCATTTAATTGGGTTCATGGTCCTCTCATCCAATGATGACATGTGTGTAAAATCTTCTAATCCAACAACAAAAAAAACAAATTTCTTCCTCACTTATATTTGTAGAGAAGTTGGAAACAACCTTTGGAAGGATTTCTTCACTCCATTGGTCACCTCCTTGTCCTTATGTGGGGCCTTCCTCTTCCCATTGCATTGAGCAATGAAATATTCATCACAAAATATTCGATTTAAAGCATGTACCAAAGTGTGAAATGGAGTGTTAAAGCCATTCCACCTCATAAAAATGATGGATCTCACATGCTAAACACAATTAGCATCCGCAAAAAGAAGAGTGGGAGCCTCCTGTGTAATCATTTCCATGTTTTTCTCAACCACGATATCCATGCCATCATAAATATCTCCCAAGAAAGGTATGTATGTCTTTGCATCTCGAAGAAGCTAAAATGTAGGTAATGTGTACTTGAGAAATAATTTTATCTTTCTCCACCAATCCTCATCAATCAACACCTTCCACATCATGTTTCTCCTCTTTGAATTTTTCTGTCTCTAGTCAAGCCATATCTTGGGGCATATCTTGTCTCAACAACCCTGAGCAAATACAATTTGGAGTATTCTCGATATATTGCTTGACACTGGTGGTGGTTGGTGTTGATTTTTATGATTTCCCTAGCCTTGAGACTGGTGGTGGTTGGTGTTGATTTTTATGATTTCCCTAGCCTTGAGACTGGTGGTGGTTGGTGTTGATTTTTATGATTTCCCTAGCCTTGAGACTGGTGGTGGTTGGTGTTGATTTTTATGATTTCCCTAGCCTACCCTGTGACCTCCTTAATCCATGTAGTTTTAGCCACAATCTCTTCTAAAATTAGACTTATATTATGGACAATGAAAAGAGTCCAAAATATATGATTGTATCTACTCTCAATAATCAATCCCGCAACTTTGCAATCAGGTGCATAATCTTTGATAACTTGCACCACAATTTCTAGCCCTACTTGTTCAATATCAACAATTAAAATTTCAGCAATGAAATTACTATCTTTTACTTTTACTATCTTTTACTTCACCTAAACAATCTTTTGCTCTTAAAAACATTGATCCTTTTGTTGATGATGAAATGACATTGATCAATCGCTGTATTAGTCCATCCATCTGAGATAATGGAAACCCCTATGTTCTACAAGTTGGTCTTTTAAAACATCTTCAAGAAGTTGCCTCTATTTCTTGAGCAAAACTCTTTTAGGGTTATGGCATAAGAGTTCAACAATCAATGGCACCAACATCAAGGTACATAGAGGGCTTGATGCTCTTGATTAAATGCGAGTTCCCCTCATACATGATAGACTTCGGTGGAAACGTTGCAATCCTACCAATCTTGAAACCCTCATACATGATAGACTTCAGTGAAAACGTCGCAATCCTACCAATCTTGAAATCTTGAAAACTGTTAAGTCTCCTGGATTTTGAATGGAACCTAAAATTCTACTTTTCCATATGAGGTCCAATGAGATTGGAACCACTGTCAAACATCCTGAAACAATTAATAGTAATGTTAAAAATTTAAGTAAAATATGATATTAACATTAATTACTAGGTTTTAGAAGGCCCTAGGGTTAGGTATTAGGCAACCCCTCCCTCAAATTAGTGTTTAAAAAGGAAAATTGAAATCCATGGGTTCTTAGTCTTGTGGTACAGACCTATACGAAACCAGCAGCTTCAGGATTGAATCAACCTTGACTGGTCTAAATCAACGTTTTAGACCGGTTGTGGTTTAAAACTGGTCAGACATGTTTGCTCCACCGGTTCAAGTCTGGTTAACACTGCACCCAAGCGAGGATATACCAAATAAATTCGTTGCGCACAATCATCCTCACTAGAAATGCACCAAAGCTTGCTTCCCATGCTCCAAAACAAAAGTAAAATGTTGGCTATTGTTGAAGGAAGTTTTTCTTTCTGAAGAAAGTGTGAGGAATGAGTGAATGAAGTGCTTTCTTATAGAAAAGTAGACGCTGCTAGGGTTTTTAGATTTTTTTTTTCTTAAATAAATATAAAAATCAGTTTGTTGAGATGTGGACTGATTAGATAGGTTAATTAGTGGTTAACCAAGTCATTTTTTGCCACCTAAGGTTCCCATCCCCTTGGTCGCTTGGACAGGGCCACACAACCAAAAACAGAGGCATGCAGAAACGCCAAAGTTTTGCGCTGAAACAGCCTGGAAACACCACCGACCGTACCATAATACGTTTCCAAATTGGGAAATGTTGTATTCTACGGCCGATGGCATTTCCATACCATTTTGTACCTGTTTCGGCGTTTCCATATGTTATGGGCACTGGAGCGAGGGTTAGGGGGCTGTTTCCGGCAACATTGATTATCTATGGAAAAATGAAATGAACTTGAATGGCTAAGGCACATTAAGTAGATTTATTGGCCACCAACTAGAGATTTTCTCAAGTTTGCTTGCTTTTGTGATGAACTTAACATTGTCTCCTTTATAAC
>JASDQU010501300.1:26428-40011 GCA_032191745.1 Picea mariana | reverse complement strand
TTAATGATAATTCTTTCATTCTTTCTCTCCTTCTTCTTCTTTCTCAAATTCTCTCTGCAAATGTGTGTATTATTATTTAGCTAGATTTATTCTGTGCAGGTTCAACACATTTACATATGGATTTTAATGTATTGTCCTTTTTACATTTGATATTTCCATAAGTGAATTGGGTTGGTTTTCCACAGAAAACAAATATCTATTGGTCAAGGGTCGTGAAATTTACTTCATCTAACCACATAAAGGGAAAAATAAAGAATCCCTTGGAGCGATGAAGCTTGGAAAAATATTTTGATCAAAAGAAACATTAAGTAAAATTCCTTAAAGAAAGATAAGGGAGTGGACTTGGGGAGAAAGTGAAGGTCATGTGCTTCCATCTCCTTCACTAGTAATATTTTGGGGACCGAAACCCTCTCGATTGGGAAGTTGTGATCCTAAAAGGATCATTAACAAGGGAAACATAGAAATCTGAATTTGGTTAAGTTTTCCAAAGGTTTTAAAATATGCCAGAGTGAAAGAAATGACTAAGAGATAAAGAGTGAAAGAAATGGTTTTCCATTTGTTTGTAGGTGGGAAGGTTGTTTTTCAACAAAAGTGTTGTCGATAAGACAAGTTATTGACAAGTACCTTCATTGACAATATGATCACTGACAAGAGGTGACATCAAAAAGGAGGTTATCGATAAGTAGTGGACTGATAAGAGGTTTGCTGACAAGGCAATTGATCGACAAGCATGGACAAACAATAATTTTTCTAATAAGCATAGGAAGATAAGAGGTTCATTGGTAGGAAAGAAGACATACAAAGTGTTGGATAACAATAGGTTTTCCAACAAGGTCACTATAAAAAATGCAAGATATAGACATCTCGATAGCAATGCCACCAACAACCAAGGTACCAACAATGTTGGCATTGACAAATGATGTCATCGATAGAGGTGTCCTTGACAAACAAAGTCACTAAGAAAGATGTTGACAAGAAATAAACCAAAATCTAGGAAACAAATTCTTGGAAACTACAGGAGGCTTGAACGGTAATAGGGTGTTGACCTAGTATAAATTGTAATGTTTCCTCGGTTTTGAGACTGATTTCTTTAAAGGGATAAAATAAAATGAGTAAATGGGTTTTCGATTCAATTAAGGGGGATTCTAAGAACGCAAGAGTGTGGGGGTTCCTTGAATGGAGAGAGGACAATTCTAGAGTTAAAGGATGACGGGGTAGAAGAAGAAGAGATCCCACTTGCAGTGAAGCAAGACAGTCCCGAGCTTGAAGGGAATGCATGAAGTCTTAGAGGAGAGTGTGCATCAGGGCCCTCAAAGAAATCACAATAGTGTGAGTTAAAAAAAAAAAATTCATTTAAAGACTATGTAGTTCTAAATGTATCTCCAATGAGTGTGCAGAATAGTACTTGTTGTTGATTGCTGGAGTTTTCCCATTGGGTTCTCCAGGGTAAATCTCCTGTGTCAATGGTGTGATTTTTGGTGTTGTTATGGTATGTTTATTTCCCTGTTTTTCAATTCCATTGTTGTAGAGTAATAGATATAACAATAGAAATGACTAAGTTATGGTATTCCTGAATGGAGGAGTGGAAAAACAAAAGTAATATTGAAAACACCAGTAAAATATTCTTGCAAGATCCATTGCGATGATGCATGCATTGGGATAGCGAGGTTGGATTACAAATCAAAGGGTCATCCTTTTCTGTTCAACTGATAAAGCCCCACCTATTCAGATTTAGTTCCATTGGTTGTGAAACATGATGGGTCATCTTTGAATAAGATTTCTTTTACTTGACAAGAAGAAGCCAAAGCCCAAAGATTGGAACAAAGCTAGAATAAATTTCCATTTTACATGATCATAGGATTTCTTAAAGTCAACTTAAGAAACATACTGTCTTGGCCTATGCCCTTGGTCCATTACATCCCTTCCCAAACACTATTACATTATTTAAAATACACCTTCATTATTTAAAATATAGCTTGAGTGGGCCTAATGGTTAAGAACACGTGTTTCCTCCTAAGAGGTCACAAGTTCAAATCTAGAGGGGGGTAGGGTATATATACCTCCATAGACTTTAGTAGTCAAATCGTTGTTCGAAGGGGGTTCCTTGTCCCACAAAAAATGAGGTGTCATACACCAATTTGGTTTCTGGCTTGGCCACGACCTAAAAAATATGCAATTAAAAACTAAGTTGCAAGAAATGTGGAAATGTATGGAAGTTTTCGAAACGAGAATGCTTGGCAACGCAACCCCCCCAAAATGGGTATGTTGGGGGAAACATGATGTCTGTGTGTATGTATAACGTGGAAATGTCTGGAAGTTTTCGAAATGAGAATGCTTGGAAACACAACCCCCCTAAAAAGGGCACGTCGGGGGAAACATGATGTGTGTGTGTGTAGTTTTTTTTAAATAACAAATTATCTTCCAAGAAAAAAAGAAAGATACGCATAAATGACATTTTAGAAGGAAAACCATGTCTATATTAACTCCCATAGATGATTACATGATGCAAAATCCAAAATTGGCCTTTATATATGATGCTATACATCCAAAAACAACCTTTATACGTGAGGCTATATGTGCTGAAAAGGAAATAAAACACAAGGTAAAGACAACTACAATTACATGTACTAATAAAAGTCATACTCATCCTCATCCTCATCAACAAAAATAGAACAAGATACATGTTTAGTAGAACTAGAGCATGGATTGGAAGAAGAGACAACTCCAGTTCCAGTTGCATCGCCACCAATATCAAGAGCAACAAGAGAGAATTCCAAGTCTGGGAATCCTGCATCCACATCCCATTTCTATGAGACTCACTTGTATATTCTTCACCCCTACTAGACACAAGGCATAGGTTTGAGTGCACATATACAAGATCCTCAACCTTCTGCAATGCCAACTTGTTGTGCTTCACATAGTGAATGACACCAAAGGTGCTCCAATTCCTTTTTGTTGATGAATACCTTGTCATTTGTGATAAAATATGAGTGTCAAGGCTTTGTAAATATACACCATTTTCCCCACGAAAACTCCACCATTTAATTGGGTTCATGGTCCTCTCATCCAATGATGATATGTGTGCAAAATCTTCTAATCCAACAACAAAACAAACAAATTTCTTCCTCACTTATATTTGTAGAGAAGTTGGAAACAACCTTTGGAAGGATTTCTTCACTCCATTAGTCACCTCCTTGTCCTTATGTGGGGCCTTCCTCTTCCCATTGCATTGAGCAATAAAATATTCATCATAAAATATTTGATTTAAAGTATGTACCAAAGTGCGAAATGGAGTGTTAAAGCCATTCCACCTCATAAAAATGATGGATCTCACATGCTAAACACAATTAGCGTCCACAAAAAGAAGAGTAGGAGCTTCATGTGTAATAATTTCCATGTTTTTCTCAACCACGATATCCATGCCATCATAAATCTCTCCCAAGAAAGGTATGTATGTCTTTGCATCTCGGAGAAGCTAAAATGAAGGTAATGTGTACTTGAGAAAGAATTTTATTTTTTTCCACCAATCCTCATCAATCAACACCTTCCACATCATGTTTCCCCTCTTTGAATTTTTCTGTCTCTAGTCAAGCCATATCTTGGGGCATATCTTGTCTCAGCAACTCCGAGCAAATACAATTTGGAGTATTCTCGATATATTGCTTGACACTGGTGGTGGTTGGTGTTGATTTTTATGATTTCCCTAGCCTTGAGACTGGTGGTGGTTGGTGTTGATTTTTATGATTTCCCTAGCCTACCCTGTGACCTCCTTAATCCATGTAGTTTTAGCCACAATCTCTTCTAAAATTAGACTTATATTATGGACAATGCAAAGAGTCCAAAATATATGATTGTATCTACTCTCAATAATCAATCCCGCAACTTTGTAATGAGGTGCATAATCTGTGATAACTTGAACCACAATTTCTAGCCCTGAAATTACTATCTTTTACTTCACCTGAACAATCTTTTGCTCTTAAAAACATTGCTCCTTTTGCTGATGATGAAATGACATTGATCAATGGCTATATTAGTCCATCCATCTAAGATAATGGAAACCCCTGTGTTAATCCATGAGCTACAAGTTGGTCTTAAAACATCTTCAAGAAGTTGCCTCTATTTCTTGAGCAAAACTCTTTTAGGGTTATGACATAAGAGTTCAACAATCAATGGTACCAACATCAAGGTACATAGAGGGCTTGATGCTCTTGATTAAATGCGAGTTCCATACCCTCATACATGATAGAATTCCGTGGAAACGTTGCAATCCTACCAATCTTGAAATCTTGAAAACTGTTAAGTCTTCTGGATTTTGAATGGGACCTAAAATTCTATTTTTCCATATGAGGTTCAATGAGGTTGGAACCACTCTCAAACATCTTGAAACAATTAATGATAATGTTAAAAATTTAAATAAAAGATGATATTACCATTAATTACTAGGTTTTAGAAGACCCTAGGGTTAAGTATTAGGCAACCCCTCCCTCAAATTAGTGTTTAAAAAAGAAAATTGAAATCCATGGGTTCTTAGTCGTGTGGTACAGACCTATACGAAACCGGCAGCTTCAGGATTGAATCAACCTAGACCGGTCTAAATCATTAGACCGGTTGTGGTCTAAAACCGGTCAGACATGTTTGTTCCACTGGTTCTAGTCTGGTTAACACTGCACCCAAGCGAGGATATACCAAATAAATTCGTTGCGCACAATCATCCTCTCACTAGAAATGCACCAAAGCTTGCTTCCAATGCTCCAAAACAAAAGTAAAATGTTGGCTATTGTTGAAGGAAGTTCTTCTTTCTGAAGAAAGTGTGAGGAATGAGTGAATGAAGTGCTTTCTCTTAAATAAATATAAAAATCAATTTGTTGAGATGTGGACTGATTGGATAGGTTAATTAGTGGTTAACCAAGTCATTTTTTGCCACCTAAGGGTCCCATCCCCTTGGTCGCTTGGACAGGGCCACACAACCAAAAACAGAGGCATGCAGAAACCTGGAAACACCACCGACCGTACCATACTACGTTTCCAAATTGGGAAATGTTGTATGCTACGGCCGATGGCATTTCCATACCATTTTGTACCTGTTTCAGCGTTTCCATATGTTTTGGGCGCTAGAGCGAGGGTTAGGGGTCTGTTTCCGGCAACATTGATTATCTATGGAAAAATGAAATGAACTTGAATGGCTAAGGCTTTGGCCAAAATTTTATAGGAAACATTAAGTAAAATTATTGGCCACCAACTAGAGATTTTCTCAAGTTTGCTTGCTTTTGTGATGAACTTAACATTGTCTCCTTTATAACGCTCACCTAGGGATCTGCAATGAATGACTTTCGTATAGACTTCCAACATGTCTGGGCCCATGAAATACCAGATGGGCTTATAAAATTTACAAGAGAAGCCATCAAATCCCTGGGGTTTCTCATTGTCCACCTCAATCAAGTCTGCTTGCAGTTTGTCCAAAGTCGAGGACATTCTCGAGTTGAAATTGAAATTGAGTTGGCGATAATGCTTTGATTTTAGTTTCCCCATATTTGATATCTTTTATGTAAAATTCTATGCTCCTCCCAAAATTATGTCATGATTCATGCTATTACAGCCTTCTAGCTTTAATTCTGTTTGCAGGCACACATTTGCTGGGCAAAATCCAATGATAATGCCCACTGACATTGTAGAAGTTTTACATACAGGCAGTTATAATTTTAAGTAGAGATCTGACGAGGTCAACCTAATCATATGTAAACTAATAATGATCAAATGAGAAAATATCATATTCCAGTCTGCTATCCAACAAATACTATGTTATCATATTCCAGTCTGCTATTTTTTTTAATTGGTTGGCACAAGCTAACCAAATCTATATAAGAAAACATTTTACAATTCCAAGTTATGCAGTCCAGCAAATCTTTCAGAACTTACATGACTGATCATATAATTCCATTTATACAAAGAAAATTCAATTCCTAATTGATTTATTATATAATAAAAAATCATTTTTAATAACCTCACTTTTTTTTCAATTTAATTTATAACCACATCAATCTGTATAAGCTGTAAATGCACCTCTTCTTTACCCTCAATGCAATTACACTACAACAAAACCCACTACCACAAAACCCTGCAAACATATTTGTGGAAATGGATGGCTTTGTTAAGAGAATGTTGCACCAAAATCACTGAGAATTTCAAAAAATAAATAATGCATTCTTCTAAGTTGAAGCATCTAAATCTTGGTTTTTCACACTTACAACAGTATGAATAGGCACATTGTTTGCACAGTAAGTAACCTTTGTTAACAAATTGAATCACCTTGGCGTACAATTTTTGCTACATGTATTGTGTTTGAAACAAATCCCAAGAAAACAAAATATTAGTGTCTCCTTTATACAGAGTCAAGCAGTGGTTTAAACGTTCTAATTTGTTTTTTTTAATTTTTTCAGTTTCATTTTGCCTGAAATTTAGTGATGAATGGTTGGATCTGCAAATTTGAGTGGTTAAATTTATATAATGGAAATGCCCCAAAATTTTTTCATTAAACTGAATCCATTTATACATTCATAAATGCAATTTAAACAACAGAAAATAATCAAATTTACATCGCTGATTTAACCCAAAAAAAACTCACGAAGTAAAACGTTTATCCAAACCCTATTTCAATTCCAATGAAATCAACACCTAGACATTGCATAAGAAATTCAGATTTCTTATGAAACTTTGGAACGACAACAAAATCAAGAAATTCAGAAACTTTGGAACGCCAACAAAATCAAGAGGCTCTGGCTGGCCGTAACTGTAAACAGAGTATAGGCATCAACTGACTTTGATAACACGAACGCCGGATGGCTTTCCAAGTTTGGTGGCACTGGCGCTGCTTTCACATTGTCTCCCCTGCCTTTTAGCAAATGCAGCCAGAAATTTGGTAGTGGTATGATTGCTATTGGTATTACCGCCGCCGCTGCTGCAGGTGTGGTCCGAAGGAAATCGGTGCTTCAAACACGTCTTTACCCCGCAAGATTTGCACACATTTGAATTCGCAAACGTTAGGGTTTCTTTGCAGCGTTTAACCGGGCACGAGGGCGGCTTCTTGATCTTGTTGTCGGGATTACAGTCGCCTGATTCGGCGTGTTTGCGGAGGGTCAGTGACGGATCCTCGTTGAATACTTGGAATACAGACGACGAACAAGCGGGACAGATGTGAACCACGCGGTCGCGCATATTGGCGTTTGGGCACTTGTGATCTCTGTATGACCGGTGCTCCACGCAAAATAATTTGTCACAGCCATCGCAGCGGAAAGGCAGAAAATCCAGCTGATTGCATGACTCTTGGCTACAGTGCTTCCCAAGATCCGGAAACAAAGGCGTTCCCCCCATAATTCTATTTATCTCTTTCTCTCTGTATCGTCGATTTCTTCTTCTTCTGATCAATCACTGGACAGGTTGAAGGCTGGATTGAATTGAAAACAAGCAATGAAAGAAAGGGCAGGTGCCCAATTTATAAATACCACAGAAACTTGGGGGTCAAGTAACGCGTACCGACACGATACGCGGACCCAATTAATTCTCCTATTTCTATTTGTATTTCTGGACATTACCAGAAACTTCGTAAGGAGGTATCGCTTGCCGAGTGATGGGGGGTTTTGAACTTTCGTGCACGTAAGAAATTTCAATGATAATTTTTTTTAAGCAATTTCATAATCTAATTTTTTTTGTGGGACAAGGAACTCCTTTCTTCTAGATTTGAACTTGTAACTTTTTAAGAGGAAAAGTGAAAACACATGTTCTACTCCCAAGTCTAAGTTAAGACTTAGGTTTTTAATTTTATTTAAAGAAAGTTTAAGTTAGAAATAGAATTTCATTAACTGTAATGTAATCTTATTTATTCAGAGAAATTTTTAACGGTGAATGAACTTTTCTTTATTAGTTTATATTTATTTTAACTTTAAATTTTGAATGCAAATAATTAATTGAATTTACTAGAGTTTATTATAATCATTGTAGATCCATTTTAAACTAAAGTTATCAAGAATAAAGAGGGAACATCTCATTGTTTATGTATGAAAATGATTAATTTAATCTTATATTGGCTTGGATCCATTTTGATTTCAAATCTATCAAACATCAAGAGGGATTATTGCATTGCTTATACTTACAAGTATGCATCCATTTTAACCCCACATCTATCAAGCTTCAAGAGGGATAATCACATTGATTATACTTATTAGGTTAGATCCATTTTAACTCCAAACCTTTGAAGCATCAAGGTGCAAAACCTAAAGATTTGCATTTATAAGAATTTGATTATTTTAACAATTAATATATCCAAGATTAAGATGAATCTAAGCCAATTTATATTTAGCCATGTATATTACACATTCCTCTCATATCTAACATAGAATGCACCATTATATTATTAATAGTTTTAATATTAAGTATAAATATTATAATTTTTCCCATATAAAAAAGTCTACAAATGTTGACATCAACATTACCTATGTTATACATCTCTCTCATATCAGGTTATACAATGCACCTCTCAATGCAATTAGAACAAGGGAGATATTGCTAGTTGTGGCATTCCCTATTGTGTTTCTTTTCAATTTATGAATAAGGAAATAAGCCTTATGTTGTGGTCGATTGCCCGACTTAGGGAATGTGTTGAACTAAGCTAAACATTGAACATTTGGAGAGAATTGACTCATAGGGGCAAGAAGCTACCCTCAATATTCAAGGGCCTTGTGAAGATGCCCCACCTTGAGATCCACCTTGCTATATTACACTTGGATTTGCAAGTGGAGGTTGTCATAGATAAGATCCTCATCATACTAGGTAAACTTGCAACAATGCTATTTAAAAAAAAATCAACGATTTTGTGTTTTCTAGATGAAAAACAAAATTTATATTCTAACTAAGGGAGGCAATCTCCAAGACGGGAAGAGTTCCAAGTCATGGTGACAAGGAATAGCTTGCTATAGAAGCCAAAATTCCACTCCTAGGATGACTTAGTAAAAGCTCAAAACCAAAAGAAATGTCTCACAATGTCTTCCTTATGACAAATGGGCACTTGGGTTGAGACACTCCCAAACATTGATGTTGTTTCGAAGAGGAAGACCACCCAATATCAGATACCGTGCAAACAAATCCTTCTTTGGCTTGATGTATGGCCTGGAGACAATTTGAAACGAAATCAACCGAGACTTTTTCTTATATGTTAGCTTCAAATCTTTGTTGCACATTGGACATCCAAAACAAGGGTGTTCTTAACCCACAATAACTATCCATGGGATGAGACTTTTGAAACCTTTGGAATAATTCCATCTCTAGTCTTGCCACCAAGGGATCAAGGCTAGCAAAACCAATTTAAAAAAATAAGATGTAAGGAATAATCTCTTTCACATGTTCAATAATCAACTTGTGTGTTGTATCTAGATTTGAATTTAGTATTCAAGGTACAAAATAGATTCCAATGTCTAACTTGGAGATTAAACCCCCCCTAGCATTGGCAATACCTGTCTTGAGTAAGTTCTTGTTCGAAATTTAGGTGGATACTACCATAGTTTTTTATCATCATATTGGATAAGAGGAAATGGCTATATGTAGTGGTCATTGAAAGACAACATGCGATGAGTCACCTTCCCATGTAAACAATTCATTGAATTTTGATAGCCTCCCAAGCTTTCCATATACTCTATGCTACAAAAGACCCTTTGATATTCATTTGAACTAGTGTTAGAACAAGGGTTTTCACTTTCAAATTACTTCAACTTATTTTACCCAGTGGATTACAACGAGAAATACAATTTCTTAGTAATGCCTCCCAACTTTTTTTTATCTTCCACTAGCTAAGAAACCCACATTACACACAAGCATTGATCCCGTCAGAAGGAATCAATCATACCCATCCCTCCCTAATCATTGGTGCTACATTAAAGGCTCTAGTGGAAACAATGGAAACTTTTCTTTCCTTTAAGACTGAACCATAAAAAGTATTGTAGGGGATTTTGAAGCCTCTAAAAAGTTGTAGTGGAGGGAGATAAACAACTGTTTTGGGGATGTCTTCTTGCATTATTCTGATTTGATGTTATCCATAACATAAATCCAACTAGTAAAGAAAATTTCTCCTTGCAATTAATCTAATAATTCATCAATGACAAAAATAGGAAACCTATCTTTAATAGGCATTTTGTTGAGCTATCTATAATCCAGAAACATACTCATGAACCTATTAGTAACAATTGTGGTATCGGGGCACAAAGGTACACAGGTCTGCAGGATTGCGATAAGTACCCAAGCGTAGCATACAAAGATATCCATTTCGGGCCCAGGTCAAGCGAGCGAGCGCTCCGATTTCAACGTCCAGGATGTATCCAAAGAATCAAATCAGCGGTGAGCGGGAACTCACGATCAACAAAGTTGCGCCAAGGTTAGTACATGGATGGTGCCCGTAGCATGTTCAAGAATGGATGACAGCCGCTCATCCCAAAGGACACGTGGCACGAGATCTGGTCACATCGACGTTTCGACGATCGGGGGTTCATGGGGTGAGAGTTTCGTGTTGATCAACATCGTGAAACCCCAAACCCTGATAGCGCCGAAGGCATAGAAACTGGGGCTCGCGGTCTCATGAAGTGTTTTCAGCCATCCATCCATAGGGGACATCTGGCGGCAAATAGAGCCATCTTGGCGCTTCGCCCATCGCGACTCCAACACGCAAAGAGCAGCTCCGTTATTTTTCGATGCCTGAGGTGCCGAGAAAATCCCGGACCGACGCCCACGGTATCGCCGAGAGAGTTAAGAGCCGTCGGATCTAGAGGGATGCGTGGTGCCAAATCGAGCCGTCTTGGCATATCGCTCATCACAATTTCAATCAGTAAAGGTTATCCCTTTCATATCCACGAACGTCGAAAGCATATGGTCACAGCCCATGGTCACTTGGGGAGAGGGAGGAGCTGCATAAAGAGGGCCAAAGGCACCGAGTTCAGTTGTAGAAGGGATCATCACAATCTCCAGGCGCCATCGGGCCCGATCTTAACAACTGTTTCTAGTACTGAAGTAAATGAAGGCAAGAGTGGGTGGTTGAAACCTCCTTTCATTCCTTAAATGAGGGGAATGGAGGGTCTGGCGAGCCGCCTGTTCGCAGAGGCCCTATGTATCGATTCTCTCAACGAAGCCATGCTGAGTTCCTCGACTTGACAGAGAAGTCTGCGCACGCTAGCCGAGCACTTCATGGTTCAGCTACCCTCCTTACAGGAGCCATGCGTAGTTAAGGTGGCATTTAAATAAAGATATCAGTACGAGTTTGACTGAAGGGGGCACCGAGCCTTGGGTAACTAGGCACGCCTCTGCGAGGTGAATTTTCCTGAGTATATAGACTTAGTTTGAGTTTTTGTAAAGTATCGATGGTTGAGCAGAGCTCCCGACTGTAAAATTTTGACGAAGTGCTGGTTGCTCTGGTTTATGTAAAAGCATTTGAGATTTCTTACTTTATGGATGTCAGCCTCTTTCCATCTCTCGTATACTGTGTTAGAACAACTTGGAATTGGAGGATCCAGTCGAGTTGTGGCTGTTATAGGATGATGTAGGTTGGATCACTGTAATAGTCACATTGTTTCTAATCAATCCCTGTTATTTTCATATCGCTGGACGACTTGGAATTGGAGGATCCAGTCGAGTCACTCTTCAGCTCCTTGAAGCTCTAGACTAAGAGGATCTTGGCTCCTGAGTTTTTCTTATTCAAGCTTCCGAAGGTCTGTTGCCCAAGGCAGTCTTGCTCACCCTTCTTACAAGTCCTCCATCTACCACCCTTTAATCAAATTACTAACAGAAGTTGGATCAAGACCTCCCTCGATTTCTACATACCAGGCCCAGTTTATCGAGTTAAAGCTATATTTTCTCGAGTCCTTACCTCCATTTGATCACCTCGTTTATTAAACTGTGACATAAAACTAATGGGTGTTGGGCTCTGCTCCTGCTAGCAATCTAGGAGTGACTTCCAACGCTAACATTTCTGGCGCCGTTGCTGGGGACGAAGTTGAATATTTTCCCCGAGATTGAATGACAACGATCAACTGATTCTGAAGGTGCATCAGATATCAGAATTATCAAGATTGCTATTGTGCACCTGATGACTCCATTGTGACGACTCCACTAGGGAGAACCTGCGCTAATGAATTGTGGCTTTCAGAGGCAGACACACGCAGTCTCATCCACAACTGCCTCTAGCTACACCTAAAGCTGACCCATAGGTGGTTCTCAGAAGAGGAAAGAGCTCTACAGAAGAAGTGTCCATCGTCGAAACAGGTAATCTGCCATCTCCTTTTGTGAGAACTCCTTTTTCTCCTCCTTAGTTTCTTAGTAGACCTCCTTCAGAGGCTTCCTGTTTCTTGAATTTTGGGAGTGTTCCTGCTGAGTTTTCCCCTCCTGGTCTAGGATTGGAGGGAGAAATTCTTGTCACTCCCCTCTCCTCTGAAGCTGTTCCTTGGCGTAGACCTAGGACTGCAGGAGATTTCCCCACTCCTGCACATAGAAGAGTACCTGCTGACTTGAGTTCGTTAGCCTTCTCCTTGAATCCTCTCTTGTTTCCCACTCCACTTCGAGACTCATTCCCAGTAGCCCCTTCGTGAACTCCTTCTCCTCCAAGTTCTCCTCCACCTAATATCCCTATGGCTGGTGTTAATCCCCCTCTAAATAGAATGGATGCCATAGTTGCTGCTAGATATGCTCCTTTAGTCCTATCCCACCCTATGAATCATCTTCCTGCTGGGGATTACTTGAAATACATGCCCAAGTTCACTGGGGAAGGAGACATAACTGCTGAAGAGCACCTGGATGCTTTCTACAGCTATGCAGAAAACCTCGATATTGAAAAGAAGATGTCTGGATGAGAGTCTTCGTCCAGAGCTTGGATGGAAAGGTAAGGAAGTGGTTTAGAGGATTGGCTCCAGGATCTATTGCTGGGATTGAAGCTCTAGATAGTTCTTTCCTGAGGCAGTGGGGAGATAGGAAGGATTTCATGTACTACATGACAGAGTTAGGGTCTTTGAAAAAGATGGATGGAGAATCTGTCTCTGACTTCTCCAAAAGATTCAATAAGATGTATAATAAAATCCCTACCGAAATAAAGCCTTCAGAAGCCTCGACCAAAATTTCTTATGCTAGTGCGTTTGGCCCTGATTTCTGCCTGTTATTGAGAGAAAGAAGAGCCACCTCCTTGGCTCAAATGCAAGATGCGGCCATAGAAGTGGAATCTAATGTATTAGCAGCTGACAGACTGAGAAACAAGGTCGATGCAGATAGGAGAAAGGGAAGGTTGGAAGCCTTGACTTCTGACCTATCGGTGCCCCAACCTTAAGTGGATGAACTGACCAGGATGGTGAAATATCTGTCTGCAGAGATGGAGAGAATGAGGGTGGAAGGGAGGCAAGCATACAAAGGCCCCCAAAATGCCAAAAGGGTAGGAGGTTTCAGAAGGCCCAGCAATATTGCTTCCCCGACTGTGCAAAGGGAGAGGGGAAGAGACAGAGAAGATCATAAGGTTCATGCCCCTTTCCAAAACAATTTTGTGGCCGAGGGGGAAGAAGGGGAAACAG